>JASFAX010003459.1:0-42413 GCA_030737875.1 Allium sativum | reverse complement strand
GGTTTATCACTTCATTTTGGGGATAGTACTTTATGTATTTCAGTTTTTCAGTTTATGCTTTTATCTAGACTTTGTTGTTGGAAAATAATGACCAAGTACTTTGTTGTAACATGACTATGGTCTTGAAATGCTAAGTTTTATCCGCTGCTTTACTACTCTGTTTTACTTATATTTTCTGTCTTGTGATATCTGCATGCATGTTTACCTTGTTTAACGGCCCTCCAAAGCTAATGTCCTTGCAAGAGTGGCATTGGCGGAGGTGGGGTGTTTCATTTGGTATCAGAGCATAAGGTTTACAAGATTTGAGCAAAAGTGTTTTTGAAACTTACCTTTTGAAAAACTATTTTCAAAACCAATTAAGTATTTTCCAAAGAAAAGTCTAGTATTTTAAAAGGCTATTCCCCAAAAGCCATAGCACTATCCTTCGTTTCTTCATTCTGAATCTATCTTTTTCTTTGTTTCAGTATGGCCGATCTTAACCTTCCCGAGGGAGTGACCATTCCCGGATGGTTCCGGAGGTACTTGGAAGCTAGGGCCAATGATGCGGGCCCAGCGAATACCCCCACCGTAACTGAAGTTCCTCCTCCTCCTCCTCCTCAAAATCCACAAGCGGATTTCACAAAAGTTTGCAAGGACTTTAAGGCGATGGGTTGGTCTTGGGCATGGATTGGTTGTCCAGTTATGGAGCCATCCTCGATTGTGAGCATAGGGTGGAGAGGCTCATGACTCGCCTCGGTAACACCCTAGAAATTTCCTGTAACCCTAGAGGTCCCGTCATGTTATGTTATCTTGAATCTCTCGACTCGTCCATCGATGATCTGCAATCTGTAAGGGTGGTCCGAGACTATCCCGATGTCTTTGAAGAAGTTAAGGGGTTACCCCTAAACGAGAGATAGATTTCCGAATTTATCTAGTTGATAATGCCAAGCCAGTATCATTGCCCGTTAGGCACATGGCCCCTCGTGAAAGAAGGGAGCTCAGTAAGCAAATCAAGGAGTTGCTTGAGAAGAATTTTATTAGGCGAAGCATTTCTGAATGGGGTGCTCCGGTGGTATTCGCTACTAAGGCGGATGGTTCGCTTCGTCTATGTGTTGATTATCGAGAGTTGAACAAGCTGATAAAGAAGAATAGGCACCCGTTACCGAGAATTGATGATCTCTTTGACCAGCTTGTAGGTGCTTCTGTTTTCTCTCAGCTCGATCTAGCGACCGGATTCCATCATCTTAGAGTGGCTGAGGATAGAATTGATAAAACTGCGTTTAGGACTCCAGATGGATTCTTTGAATGGCTTGTCATGCCATTCGGTTTGACTAATGCACCCGCCTACTTCGTAGATTTGATGAGTAGGGTGTTCAGGGAGTTCCTTAACAAGTTTATTGTTGTCTTCGTGGATGATATTCTGATCTTCTCAAAGGATGAGGAAGAGCATGCTAGGCATCTCAAGGAAGTGATGAATACGCTTAGAGCGCATCAGTTGAAAGCCAAGTTCTCCAAATGTCATTTCTGGAGAAGGGAAGTTCGGTTTCTTGGACATATAGTTTCTAAGCAAGGCATAGCGGTGGATCCCGCGAAAGTGGTTGTGGAAGACTCCTAGGAGTGCAACCGAAGTAAGAAGATTTCTCGGTTTGGCGGGCTACTATAGGAAGTTCATCAGGGACTTCGCTAAGATTTCAGCCCCTCTTACTAAGTTGACGAAGAAGAACTTAGTCTGTGCATGGGACTTGGAGTGTGAGCTTGCTTTTCAAAGGCTCAAGAGAGCCCTTACCTCAGCTCCTGTTTGGCAACGTCTATTGGCACTGTTTTCAAGAGATAGTTTTCTGCGTGGGATACCATATAGTATGTAAATGAGATACAAGATTCACTAACGAATCTTGGAAAGCTTGCATGAACCATGAGCACGCAGTTATGTTTAAGCCAAGTATTTTAGGCAAAGAATAAGTGGAAGTGGAACGAGAAGCAACGGTGAAATGAGTTCTAACTCATATTTTGGGAACAAGAATTAAGAACTACGGAATTGCGAAGACAAAAGATGGTTAGGGCACGATGGGATTAAGCACAAGAAAATGCGGCTTAGAAGATTGAAGTCTAGATACGCGCATTTAATCTCTTTCTAAGAGTATATCCTTGATCCCTATTGTTCCGTAGAGCTTACTCGCATGCTACCTTTTAAGTATATCCTCTCAGTCCTATCCTCATTCTTAGTTCTGTTACAGACCCCCTAAGGAGTATGGCTAGCCTATTTGTGGTATATGGTTGGGGTGAAGAAGTTCGCCACCAAACTATTTGGGCTTAATGGGATATGGGTAATAATTGATAGATTTACAAAGAGAGCCCATTTTATTCCGGTGAAAAGCAAGAGGACCGTATCACGGCTAGCATCTGTTTATCTTCAAAAGATAGTGCGGCTGCATGGAGTTCCTTCTAGCATAGTTAGCGATCGTGACCCAATTTTCACTAGCCAGTTCTGGAACAGTTTGCAAGAAGCAATGGGTACGCGATTGAATCTGAGTACAGCCTATCACCCCCGGACGGATGGCCAAACCGAAAGGGTGAATAGAGTGCTAGAAGATCTTTTGAGGTTTTGTGTTCTCGACTTCGGTGGTACTTGGGAAGACCACCTTCCTCTTGTAGAGTTTGCTTATAATAATAACTATCAAGCCAGCATAGGGATGGCACCATTTGAAGCTTCGTATGGGAGGCCGTGCAAGCCACCAACATGTTGGTGGGAAGACGACGGATAAGCTTATAATTGAGCCCGACATGATAAGGGACACATCCAAGAGGGTTGAATTGATTCAAAGACGGATAAGAACGGCCCAAGACAGACAGAAATCCTATGCAGACAAGCGAAGGACAGACTTGGAATTTAAAATTGGAGATATGGTCTTTGTGAAGATTTCTCCTTTGCGAAATATGGTTCGCTGACACCAAGGATCGTAGGACCCTTCCCTACTATAGAAAGAGTCGGGAAGATGACTTATAAGGTGGAATTGCCGATAAGCTGGCCGGAGTGCATAATGTCTTTCATGTCTCGCATCTCAGGAAGTGTTTGCACAGACCCGCCAAAGTGGTTGAACCAAGTATTCTTGAAGACATGGAGATAGAGGATGAAGCAACCCTGAGACGAGCTCCGATTCGTAGTATGGAAATGAAGACAAAGAAGCTAAGAAGCAAAGAAGTTAAGCTTGTTAAGGCGCAATGGAGTGAAACAGAGGGAGACGCAACTTGGGAAACCAAGGAGAAGAGGCGCGTGCTTTATCCATTTCTCTTGGAGGATGCATTTTCAATCTCTTTTCCTAGATTGGTATATCTTCCCTTTGCTATCCATGCTTATCTAGTTTATCTTGTTTCGTAAATCTTGTCATGAGAACCTTAGGTAGAAACCCTTGGTTGAAACATGTATTTGAAACATGTTATGTTTGATGTTTGCAAGTGGTTGCAAGTGTTTGCAAGTGGATACTCGTGGATGCATAATACACGTTAGGCACTAAGATCGGCTCACACACTTTCATACCGCATATGCATGAGTGTTTATGCTTATTCATGGATGAAAACTTGTTATGCTATCATGTGGATGTTGCATATGGATGAATGTTATGTGCACTCATGTAGAGATTATAAATTATGTTAGGAATTTGCATACATATGGACTCATTTCACTAACATATTTTGCATTAAGGGGTTTTACTGTATCAGCAACCTCCTGATTTTCACATTAGATAAGTACATATACACACACCTTTGCATATGATCATACAGCATTTAGAACCTTTTAAGGACAATGATTGCCCGTGGATGATGTTTTGAGTAGATGGATGATTGATGGTAGGATACGTTCTTCCTAACTTGGAGATTTCGGGGACGAAATCCTTTAAGGAGGGGAGAATGTAACAACCCGTATTTTTTGAATAACATGTTATAACATAAATGGAGGCAGAAATAAACTGTAAAATCTGAATCAAGGGAAACGGGCTATGCCATTGCGTTCGTCTCGGAAAAATACGCGAAATAGAGTCCGAGTTTTCGAAAATCGGAGTCCGTATGACCAAGATATGGTCTCGCGAAGTTTCACGAAAAATTCACAAATTAAAGTATACTTAATTAAGTGAAATGGGTTGCGCAGAGAAATATATATATTGATATATATATATATATATAATTGAAAATTAAATAAATAAATATGCAAAAATGTTCAAAACAGCGAATTGGGAGAGGGGGAAAACCGAACCGGCCGATTTTTGAGGTCGACCCGAGCCTGCTGGGTCGACTAGGGGTTAATCCAGGGTGTTTGGCTGTCAACCTGTGGGCCGATTCGCTCAAATGCAGATTTTGCATTTGAATGGTTTTCATGGTTCAGCTTTAATCTAAAGGCCCTAGATGGTTCCTACACTTGACTTCTTCCCCAATACATGCTTTGATGGCTTGGATTGAATCTAGGGTTAATCCTATGGCTAATACTATCCTAATCCTCTATAAAAAGACCCCAAACCTAGCCTAAATCACCATTATTCAATCCTACAACTAAACTTTGTCAAATTTGTTCCTCTCATGGCCTCCACTCTCATGCTAAAATTTCTAAGTTAATTTCTATGGGAGATTTTGAGTTCATACAAGTGTTTTCAAACTTGTATGAGTGTTCTTAGCTTGCATTCAAGTCAAGTTGCAACATTTCTATTTCAAAGCAAGGGTTTTTATTGAATTGGCTCAAGGGTTTTCATTTGGAGCTTGCATATTTGGGTTTTTGGTGCTTGCATAAGGGCTTCGTCTCAACCTTTATAATAAATATTTATTTGTGTCTTCATAGCATTGTAAGCCCTTTTCTACTTTCTTTCTTTGAACTCTAAAGTTAAATGAATGATGCAAGTTTGGGGTTGATCATTATATGCAAGTTTGGTTGATCATTATATGCAAGTTTGGTTGGTCATTATATGCAAGTTTGGTTGATCATTATATGCATGTTTGGATGATCATTATGCAAGTTGGTTTAATCATTATGTATGACACATGTTGCTATGTTATGCAAGTTTGGGTTGATCATGTTATCATGCTATGCAAGTTAAACTTGAGGTTTTGAGCATAAAGCTCCAAGCTTTATATTAAAGGTTGCATTTTGGCAACATGAAAGTTATCATATCCCTTATGATAACTTGCATGTGAGGCAAAATGCGAACTTCTAGCAACTTCTACATGTTATTTATCACCATGTATCACTCATATGCTAAGTTTGGTTTTATGCATGCTTTTGAAGCCTAATAATGCAATATGCAAGTATATGAACATATGTACATTTCATATGCCACCATGTTAAACTTGTGGCTTCAACACCTATATGTCAAGGTTATGCCAAGTTCCCTATTTTATCCTTTATGCGTTGTTGCGATTATGTAAACGATGGGATTATGTTGGGGTTGGGTAACATAATGACATGAACATGATTTTTGTAACATGACATGATATGTTAACTTGTAATTATGTTTTGGAAACATAATGGACATGACACTTAGAAAATATGAGTGTGGCTAACTCGAGGTTGGGTTGAGTTTGTAGCATAAATCTACCCGGACCCGCCCGGCTTAACTAGTGGCTACAAACAATAAGACCCAATGTGAGAAGTTGGTCATGTTGTGCTCGAACCCGAGGTTAGACCTAGTTGTGGTGTAAAGCTACCCGGACCCGCCCGGCTTAACTAGTAACCACAACAAAGTCTAATGTGAGAGGTTAAAGCACATTAAGTTAATTAATGCATCCTGATTATGGTTAATATGTGGTCCACTTAATACTTAACCAATTTGGGCTTGATGAGTTAATCGAGGTTAAGTCAGGAGCCTTGGGTACTCTTAACCGATTTAATCCACGTTTGGATCGGGTTAACCACATTTAACCCGTTAAGAAACACTAGTTGCGTGGTCCTTTTCAGCAGTAACCTTCTAGGTAGTATCATAAGACCCTAGGACTAGGCTAGGGTGGGGCACGATTACTGGGCTGATTGTAAGAGACCAAAAGAGACGGCTGAATGATGCCCCGGTTGTTCAGGCGGACCACGGTCGTGCACATCAAGTCCGGAGTTGAACACGGGCAACGGTAGGTTTGGACTGTGCATCATGGTATGGTTTCAGAGGGTTACACCATAGGGCCTGATACACCCTAGGGTGGACCTTGCACAATCAACTACATTACATGATTAAGCCGCATGACACCGACACCTGACGAGTTAGGCTTATAGGGAGCCGATCGACAAGACCGTGTAGTTGGACCTTGATTTAGGTTATCTCATGATGTTGGGCCAAGCTTGGGCCAAGGGATCAATTCTTGTTTTTACTTGACATGTTAGAATGCTAGTACACCCGTGGTGCAAAACTTAACCTTAATTATGTGATGAGACCTTTATCTATCTTGTTAGTTAATCATCATGCCGGTATGTTGTTATCCTTATGTTCATCTCAGCTTCTCATGTCAGTTAACTTTACTAGTTCATAGACAGATAGTAGTAGGGATTACCAGTCTTTTTGACAGACCTGTTTTCTTTCGTTTCTTTTCTTCCGTTCCCCCCCCCCCTCAGGTTCTCAGGGTGGGAACATCGGAGCTTAGCTTGGATCTTTACAGCTTGCTTACTGGATTTGCTCATGTACGGTTTTGGACATTGAGCTAGCTATGGTTTATCACTTCATTTTGGGGATAGTACTTTATGTATTTCAGTTTTTCAGTTTATGCTTTTATCTAGACTTTGTTGTTGGAAAATAATGACCAAGTACTTTGTTGTAACATGACTATGGTTTTGAAATGCTAAGTTTTATCCGCTGCTTTACTACTCTGTTTTACTTATATGTTCTATCTTGTGATATCTGCATGCATGTTTACCTTGTTTAACGCCCCTCCAAAGCTAATGTCCTTGCAGGAGTGGCATTGGCGGAGGTGGGGTGTTACATCCATCGCATGGAATGAATTGCCTGTGTGGCATGCCTAAGTGGCAATGGATCAAGGCTTCTGTTGAAAAGCAAAGTCTTGTGGTTGATGATCAAAGCACGACCTGTGTGGCATAGCTTTATGTAACGTTGATTCGCGAGCCTCACACCCCGGTGGTGAACCAAAAACGAGAGAGGACCTCAGGGAGGACATGCGTTTCTTTCTAGTTAGAAGTGGCGTCAGTGGTTTTACACGCCCTGACGTGTATGACTTATGTGGTTGTTGCTGTTGCGAGGCGCGTCGGTTAGATCGGACGATTCGGGTCCGATGGAGTCATTCGTTGGCTCATTTATGCCCCAAAGGGCGGGGAAACGCAGTGTTCAGCCATTTTAATCCACATCGGTGAACCAGCCCTGACGATCCAAGTGGCTTGACAGAGTACTTGCCCTGAGACTCAGACTAGACAGTCTCGAATCGGTAGAGGACTATCTTTTGCCTCGGTTCGCAGATGGAAATCCAACTTCCATTACGTGACGTTTCGATTTTAGTTGTAATCATATATATGGAGACATAATGGGATGGGACGCTTATGCCGTCTATGATTGATACTTATGATGTGAAGTTGTTTTATACATTATGCACTTATAATATTATCAAACGATTTGTTTTAAACGTATCAAGCATTCTTGGCTATCATAAGGTAAAAACCCTATCCACCGGCTAGCGTTGCATTATGTGATAGGACCTTGGTCTTATAATAGCTTCATTATTCTTTATTTAGCATTACGCTGTTGTTATATGCACTGGTATTCTTGGGAGGAAACCCGTTCCGTGTTATACGGCGTGGTCCCTTGATATATCTGATTTAAAGTAAAGTTTTAAACAACTGTTTTAGTTCTCACACCAGTCACATGATTGACCTGGAGTTTATTGTTTTAACCTAAACTCTGGGTGCCCCTATTTTCGACACGGGCAGCTAGTAGTTTTGGTTTTGCAGATTTATATTCACAGGATCCTGATTTACAGCTGGAACGATACTCGGAAAGCCCTTTATCCGTGTATCTCTTCTAGTTGTGTATTGTATTATTTTATGATGCGATGTATTTAAATGTAATTTAAATCTCTGATATTTTCTATGTAATTTTTATTCATACTCTGTATATTCTTGTATTCTGATGGAATTTTTGTAATTAACAATGAAATGTTCTTCTGTCTGCGTTCTTTTGTGGCTCGTTCTCAACTCAATCTGTGATTTCCCGTAAGGGGGATTTCGGGTCGCTTCAGCTGGTATCAGAGCTTTGGTTTACAAAGCTCAGAGAACAAGACATGTTAGAACCAAACGAAAGAATTCATCAGAGATTGGATTATTAATATCCAATAGGAATGACTCATTAGAGATGGGATCAGTAGTATCCTAGAACGAGTGTGAAGGGTAGTATTTTTGAAATAAAAGTGAAAACAAATTTTGTTTTGAAAATTTAAATTAACTATTCGTATTTGATTATATATTTTATATTGAATTTGGACAATGCAGTATACAAAGATTTTGCGTATACGTCTGATCCGCATGTATTCGAAATTTTAATATACCGGATAGATATAAAATCACACCCTAGTCGCCTGGAGACGATTCTGATGATAGTCTAGACATCACTAGAATTGGTATTCGAGTTTCGAAGGTGTGATATTTATATATTTCCATTAGACTGGTGTGAGAACCAAAATATAGTTAGAATATATTGTAGTGATTTGGCATCAAAAATCTGATTTTTGGACTATATATCAAAGTTATGAATTTAAAAAGCTAATCAACTAATTGATTGATGGTTGTGTTGTTTGAATATTGTTTGATTAATTAAATGTTGAACCATTTAGCCAAATTGAACCAAATAGTGAATTGTATTGAAAATTAGTCGCATTTGCATGCATGTACATGTACTTACATTGAACAGGTCATAGCAAGGAGGCTAGAGCAGAAGGATAAAATTGTTTGCCCGACAAATAGGTACATGTTTACCATAATTTACAGTTTTGTTTGGGTGATGATGATTTTATGAGCCGATTGGCTAGCCGCTTGGCTTTTTCTTTTTCTTTTGGATTGAAGAAGGCCATGGGAGGCTATATGAAATATCCCGAGGTCCCAAGTGTAGGGGAGGTTATGGCGAAATTTTTCGAAAATTTAGGGTGTTAGCCAAATTTTTGAAAAATTTGAAAAGTTCTTAGAAACTGAAAACTTGAAGAACTTAAGCCGTAATGGAAATAATGAAGTTGAGTTGATTTGTTAAACAACTTTCGGCTTCGTTCCTTTTCAGGGACGAAAAGTTTTAAGTGGGGGAGATTGTAATAACCCAGAAATCCGAGCCAATCTAAATTTTTTATTTTGGCAATTTTAGCGAATTTTGATTATTTAAAATGAATTATTTTAAATAATATCGGCAAGAAATTTAATTTGAATAGAATTCTAATGTATATATTTATTTGAATCGTCGTTAGAATATAAATAATTATTTAAAATCATAAAAGGAATTGAAGATAGCGCGGTAGTTCGATAATTCGATTTCAAATTTCAAATGAATGTACAGGATTCAAAATAAACCGGATTTTAGTGAAACCAAAAATATTTGAATCTAATTGGGAATATCTTTCCAACGAATCCGAAAAATTGAAATTTCATAGCGGGAATCAAAAGATATGCCCAGTTGAAAATTTAGAACAGTCGCTATGGAATTCTGGCCCTTAAAAATGGAAATTTTGCAAACGATCTCGGATTTTGATGAAACCACTTTTGTTGGATCCTTGATGTCAAGTTATTGGTATATTCCAAAATTCGTAATTTTTCGAATCAATATGTGAGCGTGGAAAAGGAAAACGCATTTGACTAGTTTCGGTTGATTTTAAATCGACTGGAAAATGGCCATTTTTCAAACTGTCTCAGAATTCGATGAAATTAGTTTTGTTAGGACCGTATCGTCAATACGAAGCTAGAAAATATTTTTCTGGAATTTTTCTAGTTAGTATGTGGCCCCAGTAAATTGAAATGTGTGTTCAAATTGAATATATACTGATTTATATTTTGGATTTGATAAAAACTGATTGTAATGATCGAGTTGGCCTACGATACATGTCCCATTGTGTTCAGAATGGGGGTAATTATCTAGGGATGACAGTCGGTGGGCTTGATTTCGAGGTCAAATGGAAAGTCAACTTGGAGGAGAATAAAATAAATAAATTAATATATACTGTATAACCTCACCTACCCTCCCTCACTCTGGATCCTCTCTCCCCGTCACTAAATTAAAAAAAAGGAGAGAAAGGACGGAACGGAGCCGCCGCTCCTAAGCTCGATGCCGCTCCTAAGCTCGATGCCGCTCCTAAGCTCGACGCCGCCAGGCGCGACTACGCCACCCTCCCCAACCTTCGCTCGCCTCTGACAAACTACCCTGGCCCCAGCGATCCCGCCGAACCCCCCCTCCCTGTGCAAATCAAACACTAAACCCCCCAAAGAGCCTGAAACTGCAATGCCTCGCTAAAATTGGGCCACCGCCGGTCATTGGGACCTCCGCCTCAGACTGAGCAGGTCCCGGCGCCCCTCCTCAGTGCCACCCCGACCCTTCCTTACCGCCAAACCCTCCGACGAGTGAAGTTCGGTGAGTTTTTTAATTACATTTTTATCTTTTTTTTCTTCTTTAGTTCTGTAATGTAATCATTTATATGAAAATAGAAGTGTCATTTTGAAGTAAAGTTATCATTTTTATGTAAATAAAAATATGATTTGTGTATGACTAAATGGCGAGAGAAAATTTAGACTTTTTAATTATATAAAGATTGTCTTTTTATATTTGAAAAGGTTAGGATTTTTATATTATTTATAAACAAAGATTTAATTTTTATTATAGACAAAGTTTTGATTTTTGTTTTAAAAATATGAAGACTTGATTATTATTTTTAAATAATAAAAGCTTGATTTTTTTTAGAGAAAAGTTCAGACTTTTATTAGAGAGGAGTTGAGATTTATTTAAGAAAAGTTTAAATTCCTATATAAGGAGAAGTATAGATTTTTATTTAAATAAAAATATGATTTTTATTTAGTAGAGATAATAAAAATATAATCTTTGTTGTGAAAAGAACAATATAAAAATATAATCTTTACATAAAAGATTCGACTCTAAAAATATAATATTTACATAATAGATTCAACTTTAAAAATATAATCTTTACATAAAAGATTCGACTTTGAAAATATAATCATTACATAGAAGATTAATTGATTTTTTATATGTATAGTGGAATACAAATGTGAGTTTTATCCATACAGCGTTGGAATAAAAATGTGGTTTTTATTTATAAACAGCGTGGAATGAGAGAGTTGGAATTTCGGACAAATCTGAACCGTTTAGAACGAAATGGCGGAGTGGAACCCCAATGTGAGAACTCCTCACTTTTATGTTATTTTCTAGTTTGAAATATATACTAGGATGCATACGGTGTTTAGTAGCACCCGACAACCGTCGTCCATAGATCATGGACGGCTTGTATGCTTGTTTGTTTGATTTTGATGTGTAGTTGATTATGTGATGTGATGTGAAATGAAATAAAATATTTATATAGTTAAAAATATTTTATAGTTGAAAATAGAATTTTTAACGTGTAATTAAAATGAAATAAATATAAACAAATTGGAAGATTTGTTTATATACACACATTTGACTGATATTGATTGGGACGATAAATTTTACACATTGCCCAACTGCACGAATAAAATCTGTGTTTGATGGTTTGAAACCCCTTACGGGTACTGGGGTGATATATGACAAACACCAATCCCAATAATTAGTTGTATGTCAATCGATTGATTGACAGACTGTTATAAGCGTTAAATATTTATATTTGATGCTTATACAGTGTAGAATGCACTTTCAATGATGGTTGGTTATTTGTCATTGTTGATATATACATGCGTTGTATGGAAAATCCATAGAAATAAAATCTATGGTAATTGATTAGGCCTCATTCCAATTTGGAAAATATAAAGAAAATTCATTTGTTGAATAGTAAAGAAAATTCATTTGTTGAATTGAAAATATATATTCATGTGTTGAATAAAAGCCGTGTTGATTAGATTGACGCCATTTTGACGTGAACGATATTTATATCGATTTTATTCATTTTTCAATGAATATCAAAAGTGATTTCAAAATCTGATATTTTGAAAAGAATTGAATTTGAATTGAAATTGAATAGAAATGAATTCGAATTGAAATTGAATAGAAATGAATTCGAATTGAAATTGAATAGAAATGAATTCGAATTGAAATTGAATTAATTTGAAATTCAAATTGAATTGAAAACGAACTGAAATTGAATTAAAAATCGATTTGAATTGAAATCAATTTGAAATGAATTTAAAACGAATTCGTAAGGAAAAATTCAATTTTGATTTGAATTTGAAAAGGAAGTTGAAATCATTTTGAAAACGAATTTAAAATGATTTATAAAATACGTTTTAAAAGGAAATCGACGAAATATATATATTATATATATAATGGCCTGAATAGAACGCGCCGCGCCGCGGCAGTTCGCGAATTTCGACCATTGACTTCGAATTGGACATTGCGGGAGATCCGACCGTCGGATTCTCCTAAAACCGGAAACGTTGGGTTCATATCGAAAAGATCTTTCTAACGAATATTAGAAATTAGAAATCTAACGGTTGGATTTGGAATTATGTCCAAATCAAATTTGGAAAAGGTCGATGTAAGTGCAGTTCGATGGCCGTTGATGGAAATCGACTGTACGAGCCTTGATAAAATTATTAAAAATAGTAATAATTTGTGTAAAATCATAAGAAATGATTTGTGAAGAATTAGGATGAAAAATTCCATATTTGAAAAGATAAAAATAGATTTTTATCGAAATGAACTAGTTTTGAACTAGAATAATAATTTGTTTATTTTTAAAATAAATTAATTGGATTTGAAATGGTTTTGAAAATAACCAGGATTTCCAATAATTCAATTGGAATGGATTTGAATCGAAATAATCTTCGGAATAGTTCGATGTTGGATTTCGTGATTATACAGATATTGTTGTGGAAATTTGAAAGATATATTTATATCGTTATTTCCAATACGATATTTGTTGGTCGTAGAATTTGATATTGAATATAAGCCGATATATTTTCTATTCAGAGCCTTGTATTTAATATCAAATGTGATTTGGGTTTGTCGTGAATGGTGTCTTCGTTAACACTGTTCTTAAACCCAGTTGAGAAAAAGATTAAAGATTTAATGAAGTGTACCAATTAAATGATATTTAATTGGAGTTGAATTGGAATTGATTTTTGGGGTTATCGTGAACGGTGTTTTAAATAACACTTGTTATTTAACCCGATAATTAATGGGATGTGATTCTGGGTTTATCATGAATCATGTTTAAATGACATTGGTTCTTTAACCCAGTTAAAGACCGGATATTGATTTCTTTGAAGATTAAAACTAAGTGGAGTTTTAATGAATCTTTAATTAGATTGAAATGATCGAGAATGGAGTATTGCCAGTTTTGCTCCAAAGCGATAGTTAAATCTTTAATTAGATTTGAACGCGAAATGGTAATTGGATTTACCGATAACACCATGGTGTTAGATATGAAGTATTACCAATTTTACTTCATGGGATGAATAGGTTGGGATTGGGAAATTAAAACAAATGATTACTTCGGTGTGGTTCGCTAATCCCGACTAGTTTGAATTGATATTCCAAAGGAGATTAAAGAATAAATTTAAAGAATTTGTCTTTGATAAAATTAATGGGAACTTTTCGCAAAGTATAAGAATATTTGAATAAAAAAGTATTCTGAATTGGAATGAGGCATATGTTGTGTTTGTGTAACACATGTTTATTATATACGCGAGTTATTCAGAAAGACCGGGTTTATCCCATTCTGAATAACTGATTCGACGTGGTGTCGATGATGAAGGCGGTGGTTGAAGACCGAAGGTCTTCACGTCGTTTGGATAATTACTGATGATCTTGATTGGGTCGTACACCCAAGAGGACAGAATCAGTTGGTGATCATCCAGACGTACTTGGAGATCGATGGATATGCGGGGTACTAGGTGCCTCCGGTTTCGTTCAGACCCAGAACGAACTTGTAAATGGACTGTGTGTCTGACATTGGATTTCATTATGTGTGATTGATTTCTATTAAATATTTATCTGTTTGGCGGCGGAGAATTTATTCTCTTGCTTAACGCCCTTCTCTGAGACGTACGAGCTAAGGGGTTATATATTGATGGATATCCATCGCATGGAATGAATTGCCTGTGTGGCATGCTTAAGTGGTAATGGATCAAGGCTTCTGTTGAAAAGCAAAGTCTTTTGGTTGATGATCAAAGCACGGCCTGTGTGGCGTAGCTTTGTGTAACATTGATTCGCGTGCCTCACACCCCGGTGGTGAACCAAAAACGGGAGAGGACCTGAGGGAGGACATGCGTTTCTTTCTAGTTAGAAGTGGCGTCAGTGGTTTTACATGCCCTGACGAGTTTGACTTATGTGGTTGTTGCTGTTGCGAGGCTCCTCGGTTAGATCGGACGATCTGGGTCCGATGGAGTCATTCGTTGGCTCATTTACGCTCCAAAGGGCGGGGAAACGCAGTGTTCAGGCATTTTAATCCACATCGTGGACCGGCCCTGACGATCCAAGTGGCTTGACTGAGTACTTACCCTGGGACTCCGACTAGATAGTCTCGAATCGGTATAGGACTATCTTTTGCCTCGGTTCACAGATGGAAATCCAACTTCCAATAAGTGACGTTTCGATTTTAGTTGTAATCATATATATGGCGACATAGTGGGATGGGGCGCTTATGCCGTCTATGATTGATACTGATGTGAAGTAGTTTTATACACTATGCACTTATAATAGTATCAAATGATTTGTTTTAAACGTATCAAGCATTCTTGGCTATTATAAGGTAAAAACCCTATCCTTCGGCTTGCGTTGCATTGTGTAATAGGACCTGGGTCTTATAATAGCTTCATTGTTCTTTATTTAGCACTGCGCTGTTGTTATATGCACTGGTATTCTTGGGAGGAAACCCGTTCCGTGTCATACGGCATGGTCCCTTGATATATCTGATTTAAAGTAAAGTTTTAAATAACTGTTTTAGTTCTCACACCAGTCACATGATTGACCTGGAGTTTATTGTTTTAACCTAAACTCTGGGTGCCCCTATTTTCGACACGGGCAGCTAGTAGTTTTGGTTTTGCAGATTTATATTCACAGGATCTTGATTTACAGCTGGAACGATACTCCGAAAGCCCTGTATCCGTGTATCTCTTCTATTTGTGTACTGTATTATTTTCCGCTGCGATGTATTTAAATGTAATTTAAATCTCTGATATTTTCTGTGTAATTTTTATTCATACTCTGTATATTCTTGTATTCTGATGGAATTGTTGTAATTAATAATGAAATGTTCTTCTGTCTGCGTTCTTTTGTGGCTCGTTCTCAACTCAATCTGTGATTTCCCGTAATGGGGATTTCGGGTCGGTTCAGATGATAGTCGATGGGTTCGATTTGGAGTTCGAATTAAAAAGTTGCTTTTTGAGATTTAATATAACAAAATATATAAATTTATATAAACTGGCCCCCTCCTTTTCTCTTTAACCACGGTCAGCCCCCGTTTTCAAACCCAATCTAAGAAAAAAGAAAAAAAAACGCTGACTTTTGCTCATCGATCCCCCCCACGGCGCCACCGCGCTCCAGTCGCACCCCCTTCCTCCGGACTCCTCCACCTCGCCGCTACTGCCAGCAGGACCTCCCCCTCCTTCACCAACGCGAGATTCACCCTCCCACTCGACATCAGCAATGCTCCCCCGCCGCGACCTTCTCCCCGAACCCCAGACGATAGCCGCCGCCCCTCTGAAACCCTCCGATTGTGAAACACCCCCTTCCTATTTCAATGTATGTATTTATTTTAGTTTTAAATCCGAGTTCCTTTTTTTATGTTATAAATATTTATAAAATTAGTTTATGTGTATATATATATATATATATATTAGCATTTATAAAATCGGTTTTTATATAGAATAATAAAAAGTTTTGATTTTTAGTTTATATAAGTCATGATTTCTATTTGTATGAAGATGTGAGTTTTATTTTCGTTTTTATATATTCATGTAATTAAAGACATGATTTTTAATAAAGTAGCGAATTAAAAATAAGGTCTTTTATATGTATGAAAGGTAAAAGAGAGATTTTTATATCTGAAAAGAATGGACATTGTAAAGAAATGATTTTTGTTTTGATAAAGATGAGATTTTTAGTGAATAAAAATATGATCTTTATAATGTAAACATCGTGTTAAAAATACGATTTTTATCATCATGAAAGCGGAGTAAAATTACGATTTTTATCTTCTTGAAAGCAAAGTAAAAATACGATTTTTATTATCTAGAAAGAGAAATAAAAATATGATTTTTATATATGGATCAGCATTGTTAAAAATATGATTTTTAATATAAATCGCGTGAAATAGATCTCGTTGGAGATACGGTGAAGAATAGAACGTGCGGAGAAAAATCCAAACCGCCGTCCGCTAAAGAATGATGGAGTGGAACCCAAAGGTGAGAACTCCTCACTATAATTTTCTTTATACAGTTATTTATTTTACAACTGCATATATGAACTGCTCCCAGTCGTCCACAGACCATGGACGACTTGTTTGATTGTTTGGTTTGGTTGATTGATTTGTTTGAATTGATTGTGATGTGAAATGAACTGAATTAAATATTCATATGTTGAAATATTTTATCGTTAAAAAAATCTAATTTTTAACATGTATATGAATAAAATAAATATTCATTTACAAATCGAACGGTTTGTTTATGTACTCCCATTTGACTGATATTGATTGAGATGATATATTTTTACACATCGTCCAACTGCAATATTTAGTGTTTGTTGATTGAAACCCCACACGCGTGTTGGGATGATATTTGAAGTGCACTAATCCCAATTATTTAGTTGTATGTCGATAGATGGGTTGGCAGACTGTTGTAAGTGCTAAATATTTATATTTAATGGTTATGCAGTGTAGAATGCACTATGGATGATGGCTGATTGTGTATCATGGTTATTTTATACATTTATTGTATGAAATCCATATAATCAACATTATATCGTAATTGACTGTGTCTGATTCCAGTTCAGAAAGAATGAATATTTTAAAATAACGAATATTTTAAAATAAGGAATATTTAAAAAATATATTCAGTAAAAGATCAAAATCTAATTTTGATTTCCGATTTGGGATGGACACGAATATGTTTAAATATATGAAGCCCGTTGATTAGATGTGTGCCATTTTGACGCGAACGACATTTATATCGATTTTATTCACATTTAATATGAATATCGAAAAGGAATTAATTTCAAAATCTAATGTTTTGAAAATATTATCATTTATATATTAATGATATGGAATATTCAATTTTGATTTGAAATTGAATATGAAGTTGAAATCATTTTGAAAACGAATTTAAGACGATTTATAAAATACGTTTTAAATGGAAATCGATGAAAATATATATTATATATAATATAATGGCCTGAATAGAATGCGTTGCACTGCGGAAGTTTGTAAATTTCGACCATTAACTTCGAGCGAACATTACAGGAGATCCGACCGTCGGATTCTCTAAAATTGGAACCGTTGGGTTCGTATCGAAAAGAACTTTCTAACGAATATTAGAGAATTGAAATCTAACGGTTGGATTAGGAATTATATCCAAATCAAATTAGGAAAAGGCCGCTTTAAGTGCAATTCGATGGCTGTTTATGGAAAATCGACTGTACGTGTCTTGATAAAATTATTGAAATATCAATAATTAGTGTAAAATCATAAGAAATGATTTGGAAAGAATTGGGATGAAAAATTCCATATTTGAAAAGATAAAAATATATTTTTATCGAAATGAACTAGCTATGAACTAGAATTAAAATCCAATATTTTTAAATATATAAATTGGATTTGAAATGGTTTTAAAAATAACCGGGATTTCCAGTATATGAATTGGAATGGATTTGAATCAAAATTATCTTCGGAATATTTCGATATTGGATTCCGTGATTATACAGACATTGTGGAGGAATTTGGAAGATGTATATATCGTTTTTCCAATACGATATTTGTTGATTTCAGAATTTGACATCGAATATAAGTCGACATATTTTCTACTCAGAGCCTTATATTTAATATCAAATGGGATTTTGGGTTTGTCGTGAACAGTGTCTTTACTAACACTGTTCTTAAACCCAATTGAGAAAAGATTAAATCTTTTATTAAGATTTAATGAAGTTTACCAATTAAACAATATTTAATTGGAGTTGAATTGAATTGACCTTTGGGTTTGTCTTAAACCCAATGGAGTTAAGAAAATTAGAAACTAACTAGAGATTGGCTAAGTTGAATGGTTTCCTGGGTTTTGATCTGATGTTGGTTTCGGCCTTCGGGATTAATACCTAGAGAGTTGTTCTCTTACTAATTTACGGTTAGAGACTGATGGAATGTGAATTGGGTTTATCATGAACTGTGTTTTAACGACATTCATTCTTTAACCCGATTTACAGTGAAATGTGATTTGGAATTTATAAATCTTTTGTTAAGACTTAAAGGATATTTTCAAAAGTAAAGTTTTCCAGTTTAATAAAATAAATTGGAATGGAATGGAAATCGATTCGGTAATAATCAAAGTGGACTTTTGTAGAGGAGAACTGTTACTATATATGGAATTTAAGAGGTTTTGTCGTTATTCCACTTATATTATCAGTTGGATATGGAAGTTCACATCGATTATATATATTGATCTGTATTCCGTGAAGATTCCATTGTTAATGGAATGTGATTTTGGGTTTATCGTGAGCTGTGTTTTAAATGACATTAGTTCTTTAACCCCGTTAAAGATAAGATTAATTTCTTAACTTGGAATAATCATTAAGTAAAGATTTTCGAGATTAAAACTGAATTGGAGTTTTAATGAATCTTTAATTAGATTGAAGTGGGAATGTGATAATTTAAATTATCAAATTCGAGAAATGATCGAAAATGGAGCACCACTAGTTTTACTCCAGGTGATAGTTACATCTTTAATTAGATTTGAACATGAAATGGTAATTGAATTTACCGATAACACCGTGGTGTTAGATATGGAGTACTACCAGTTTTGCTCTATGGGATGAATAGGTTGGGATTGAAAAAGAAAACAAATGATTACTTCGATAAGGTTCGCTAATCCCGACTAATTTGGAAAACCTTAAAATGGTTTGAATTGATATCCAAAGGAAGAATAAAGAAGAAATTTAAAGAATTTATCTTTGATAAAATTAACGGGAACCTTTCCCAAAGTAAAAGAATAGTTGAATAAACGAATATTCTGGATTGGAATGAGGCACATGTTGTGTTTTTATAACACTTATTTATTATATAGCGGTTATTTAGAGAGACTGGGTTTATCCCATTCTGAATAACTGATTCAATGATATGTCGAGGATGGAGATGTTTGTGAAGACCGGAGGTCTTCGCATCGTTTGGATGATTATTAATGTCTTAATTGGGCTTTACATTTAAGACAAGGTATTAAGTGGTGATTGTCCAGACGTACTTGGAGATCGACCGGATATGCGAGGGTATCTCTCCTGTATTGGATATATGGGACGAGGAATAAGGTGCCTCCGGTTTCGTTCAGACCCAGAACGAACTTGTATGTGTGTCCGACATCGGATTACATTCTGTGTGATTGATAGACATCGGTTGCATAGCATGAAAAACCTATGTGGCATGCTGAGATGCAAATGATCAAGGCTTCTGTTGAATAGCAGAGTCTTGTGGTTGATGATCAAAGCACGGCTTTAATATAGCATAGCTTTTGTAGCGTTAATTCGTGAGCCTCGCACCCGGGTGAACCAGAAACGGGAGAGGACCTTAGGGAGGACATGCATTTCCTTCTAGCTAGGAGTGGTGTCAAGGTTTTGCATGCCTGGATGTTTTACTTATGTGGATGATGGATAGCGAGGCGCCTCGGTTATATCGGTCTCTGCGGAGCCGATGGATGGTATGGTCTTTATACAGACCAGATTGACGCCCCATAGGGCGGGGAAACGCAGTGTTCACGCATTTTAATCCACTCCGTGTGGACCGGCCCTGATGATCCAAGCTGCAGTTGCGGCTATTCCTAAGACACAGGCTAGAGCGTCTCGAAGTGGTAAGGATGATCCCTTGCCTTGGTTCATAGATGGAAATCCAACTTCCAATACGACATTTTGCGGTTTTAATTGTAGAGCCTAGTATGGCGACATAGTGGGATGGGGCATTATGCCGTCTATGATTGATACATTTATATTTGAAGTTGTTTTCATACACATTACACTATAATAGTATCAAAATGATTTGTTTTAAACATACCAAGCATGTTTGGCTATTATAAGGTAAAACTCTACCCTTCGGCTTGCATTGCATTGTATGATGGGACCTGAGTCTTATAATAGCTTCATTGCTCTTTATTTAGCATTGCACTGTTGTTTTTATGCACTAGTATTCCTGGGAGGAAACCTGTTCTGTCTTATACGGCGTTGTCCCTTGATTTACATTACTTAAAAACCAAGATAATAACTGTTTTATTTCTCAAACCAGTCACATGACTGACCTAGAGTTTATTGTTTTAACCTAAACTCTGGATGCCCCTATTTTCCACACCGGCAACTAGTAGTTTTGGTTTTGCAGATTTATATTCACAGATCCTGGTTTACAGCTGGAATGATATTCAGAAAGCTCTATATCCGTATATTCCTTTTAGTTGTGTTTTATTATTATTTTCCACTGCATTGTAATTTGTAAATCTCTGATATTTATTAAATGTGTAATATTTATTCATATTCTGTATATTCTTGTATTCTGATGAAATTGTTGTAATAAGCAATGAAATGTTATTTTGTTTGTGTTCTGATTTGTCGTGTTCTCAATTCATTTCGGGCTTTCCTTTACGGGGAAGTTTGGGTCGTCTCAGTTAGTATTAGAGTTTTGGTTTACAGAGCTCGGAGAACATGACATGTTAGAACCAAACGAAAGAATTCATCAGAGATTGGATTAGTAATGTCCAATGAGAATGACTCGTTAGAGATAGGATCAATAGCATCCTAGAACGAGTTTGAAGTGTGTTGTTTTTAAAATATAAGTAAAAACAAATCTAGTTTTGAAAATTAAATCCAATTATGTGTATTTGATTATTTATTTTATATTGAATTTGGGTAATCGAGTATATGAGATTTTGCATATACGCGTCATGAACGTATATTCGAAGTTTTAATATACTGGATAGATATAGAATCACACTCTAGTCGCTCGGAGATGATTCTAATGATGTCATGTCAACATCAGAGCTTATGTTCGAATTTCGAAAGTGGGATATCCATATATTTCCAATTGCCTGGTGTGAGAACCAAAACTAGATAGGGTTATTGTTGTGAATTATCATCAAAAACATGATTTTGTGTATATATATCAAAGTTATGAATTTGAAAATTAATCAACTAATTGATTGATGGTTGTGTTGTATGATTATTGATTTGATTTATTAAAACTTTGAACCATATAGCCAAAATACGTCAAATATTGAACTGAATTGAAAATTGTTCGGAATTGCATGCATATGCATGTATATACATTGAACAGGTCATAGCAAGGAGGCTAGAGAAGAGAAATAAAATTGGATGCCCGACAAATAGGTACATGTTTACTAATTTCTTGGGTTTCGATGATTTTATGAGTCGACTGGCTAGCAGCTTGGCTTTTTCCTTTTCTTTTTGAGATGAGAGGGCCTGTGTGGCGGTTTGGGGATTTTCTCGGTGCTCCCCGTACAAAGGTGGTTATGGAGAAATTTTTCGAAAATTTAGGGTGTTAGCCAAATTTTTGAAGAATTTGAAAATTCGTAGAAACTGAAAAGTTGAAGAATGAAAGCCAAACTGAAAGTTGAGTTGATTAGTAAAACAACTTTCAGCTCTATTCCTTTTTGAGGACGAAAAGATTTTACGTGGGGGAGATTATAACAACCCGGAAAATCAGAACCAATTTAAAATTTTTATTTTAGCAATTTTAATGAATTTTGAATATTTAAAATGATTTATTTTAAATAATAACGACTAGAAATTTATTTTGAATAGAATTAGTACGTATATATTTATTTTAATAGAATTGGAATATAAATATTTATTTTAATTATAAAAGGAGTTGAAAATGGCGTGGTAATTTGAAAATTCGATTTCGAATTTCAAATGAATGTACAGGATTTAAAATAAACCAGATTTTAGTGAAACCAAAAATATTAGGATCTATTTGAAAATATCTTTCCAACGAATCCAAAAAAAATGAAATTTCATATCAGGAATAAAAAGTTATGCCCAATTGAAAATTTTAGAATAGTCGCTATGGAAATATAGCCCTTTAAAATAGCCATTTTGTGAACGACCTTCGTTTTCGACAAAACCACTTTTGTTGGATTTGGGATGTAGAATTATTGCTAGATTCCAAATTTCATGATTTTTGGGATTAATATGTGAGTGTGGCAAAAGAAAACGTGTTTCGACAGTTTCGGTCAATTTGGATCGACCACAGAATGGCCATTTTTCAAACAGTCTTCAAATTTGACGAAATTAGTTTTGTTAGGACCGTATCATCAAACATAGCCAGATTTATTTATCTGGAATTTTTAGAGTCCATATAAGGCCCCAGTAAATTGAAATGTACATTTAAAATTCAATATAATGATTTATATTTTAATTTCAGCGAAAATTGATCGTAACAATCGAATTGGCTTGCGAAACATATCCCATTATGTTCGTGTAACACCACATGATTTTAAATATTAAAATTAACGAATTAAAGAATACTTAATTTTAAATGTGAGAATTAAGGGAAAACGGGTTACGCCATTGCGTTCGTCTCGGAATTCTGCTTGAGATAGAGTCCGAGTTTGCGTGAATTGGATTCCGTATGAAGAAGTTATGGCCATCAGAACTTTCAGAAATTTACATAAAACAATTCAAAAAAAAAAAATACCAAGGCAGGTCGACCTGGGGGTCGACTTACCCCAGGCCAGGTCGACCAGGGGGTCGACCTCCTTATATATAGGTCGACCTGGGGGTCGACCTACCCCCCGGGGCAAATCTAAAATGTGACGATGTTTTGACTCACTGCTGAGTCATTAGGGCTGAGCTAGTTATTTTATCTTGTTTGGATGGTCTTGATTTCTTCTAGGTTAATCTGACGGCTCTTAATTAAATAAATTCTATATAAGCAACCTAACCCTCAACTTAAAATCACACTAATTCATACCAAGAGCCATTATGTTGTCAATGGTGAACCTAGAGTAGATGCCGTTCTCTTTCAACTCAAAAGCAAGAGAGAAGAAAGAATCAAAATCAAATCTAATCTAAATTATAATAACAATTAGTCTACATCAACGGCGAGCAATTCAGTTTCAGAATACAGATCCCAGAAAAACAAGACTGTTCTTTTATTTGTGAGTATAATTTCTTTCACAAAATAATTAATAAATTAATTATGATGGGTCATGACTTGGATTATAAGAACATATCTATTGAATCATGTGAAGTTACTTGATTTTGTTTGTGATTATATGATTGTTTTGTTAACTTATGTTTGTAGATCTAAATCATACATGAATCTTATGAAAGTTTAGGATGTTAAAGCATATGCGAGTCTTATGTAAGTTTGGGATGTTAAATTACATACGAATCTTATGTAAGTTTGGGATGTTAAAACATATGTGAATCTTATGCAAGTTTGTTTCTACATATGCTAATTTGTATATGAATCCTATGCAAGTTTGGGATGTTAAATCATACGCTAGTTGTATATGAATCTTATGCAGGATTGGGGATGTGAAATCATATCCTAGTTTATGAATCTTATGTAAGTTTGGGATGTTAAATTATATATGAATCTTATGCGAGTCTGTAGGTGGATTATACACAAGTTCATATGTGAATCAAGTATATACATATGCTGGTTTATATGCAAAGCATGTGACATTAATTTACATGTTTAGATCCATATGCAAGTTCACATTTTTATGTTTAGATCTATATTTAAATCCATGGCAGTACATAGGTATGCAAATTTATGTTCTATATGCCCATTTCCTATGCTAGTTTTGTATGTGAATCATATGCTAGTTTGAATGTATGTTTGTGTGAAATTCATGTGCAAGCTATAGGAAAACCATATCCATATATGCAGGTTCACGATTACATGTTTAGGTCTATATTTAGATCCATGATAGTTTATGCAAATTTATGTTATATATATATAACCATTGCTTATGCAAGTTCTTGGCTATGCAAACTTACATTATGATCTATTTTATGTGTTATGCAAGTTGTGATGTTGCTTTTCTTTTTATAAGTTAGACTATTTTTGAGTCTAACATATATCGTATTAAAACGAATGAATAGCGTGGGGACAATGGGAAAATGTTAATTTTGCAAAATTGTGAATTGGCATAAAATAGCTTTAAAGGCATATAATTAAATTTAGACATTAATTGGTATAATTTATATAGCTAAAAATTATGGACTTAATTTAGGTGACAATTATGGACCTGGATTAAAACTGGAAGTTATTGGAAATTTGAAATAGGGATATTAATTCAAATTGGGGTTGAATGAATTAAATGAGTAATAAAGGCCTAAGACACGAGGTTACACTCGTTTATGGTATAAGACTGCCCGGACCCGCCCGACAAATCCAGCAACCACAGACGGTAGTCTAATGTGAGAGGTCAAAGGCATAAATTAAATGATGCTTAGACACGAGGTTAAGTCTGGCTTGTGGTAGAAGTCTACCCAGAACCGCCCGGCATATCCAACGGCCACAAGCAATCGACTTAATGTGAGAGGCATGTGCATTAATAATTAATTAATGCTGATCAAAGACGAATATGAATGACAAATGGATGTTTGGCTGAGTGAATAATTCTCTGAGTACCAATCTGATGTTGATTTCGGTCTTCGGGGTTGATACTTAGGGAGTTATTCTCTTAACCAATGTATCAGTGAACTTAGACGTACTTAACCATAAATTAAGTAAAACATGATAAGTGGATAGGGTTAAGACTAGCTTAACCAATAAGTGGATAGGGTTAAGACAAACTTAACCAATAATATGTATTGATCTTATAGGGTTAAGACAGACTTAACCAATAATGTATATTGATTTGACAAGCGGATAGGGTTAGCACCAACTTAACCAATAATATAAGTGGACAAGGTTAAGACCAACTTAACCAATAATATAAGTGGATAGGGTTATGTAACGACCCGGATTTTTAGCCATTTTATTTTGAACATTTAAATTGGTTTTAAATGTTGTATTGATAATTTGAAAAGGGTTTTATAACGAATTTATTTATAAACCAAAGTTTGAACATATAATTTATAATATAATTATAAAATGGGGTTTTGAACTTCAACTGAGAGTACAGGATCCGATATAAGTCGGATTTCTGTGAAATAAGAAACGTTGGGACCGTATTGACAATAATTTTCATATGAAAGAGGAAAATTCAGATTTTGTATTATAAATAGTAAGTTATGGCTAAAACAAAATTTGAAATAATCGCTATGAAAATCGTTATTAAAATATAGGCCTTTAAAATAGCCATTTTTCAAACGGACACCATTTTCGATGAAATCAGTTTCATTGGGACCGTAACATTAAATTATTGTACGGTATTAAAATTGTAACAACCCGTAAAATCTGAACCAATTTAAAATTTTTAAATTAGCCATTTTAGTGGATTTAAAATATTTAAAATAAATATTTTAAATAATAATGACGAAAAGTGAGTTTGAATCAACGTTTGAAAATAAATATAATTAATTCTAATTATAAACAAGGCCTGAAATGGCGCGGTAGTTTCAAAATTTGAATTCAAACTTTAACTGACTGTACCGGGTGCAAAACAAAACGAATTTTAGTGAAACCAAAAATATTTAAATCTGTTAGTGAATATCTTTCTAAAAAATCTGAAAAATCGAAGTTTCGTAGCAGAAACAAAAGTTATGGTCAAATGAATTTTCAGAAAGGTCGCTATAGAGTTTATATAGCCCGTGAAAATGGCCATTTTACAAACGACCTCGGAATTCGACGAAACCACTTTTGTTGGACCCAGGATGTTAAATTATTGCTAGGTTTCAAATTTCATAATTTTTGAAGCTAGTATGTGAGCGTGGCAAAGGAAAATGTGTTTGGTCGATTTCTATTGAATTGGATCGACCAGAAAAGGGCCATTTTTCAAACGGTCTCAGAATTCGACGAAACTAGTTTTGTTGGGACCGTATCGTCAAAACATAGCTAGATTTATTTTTCGGGAATTTTTAGAATTAGTATGTGGCCTCGACAAATTGAAATGTACGTTCAAATTAAATATTGAATGTTTTATATTTTAATTTGAGGAGAAACTGACTGAAACAGTCGAATGGGCCTACGAAACATATCCCACTGTGTTCGGAATGGGGGTATTTAGCTAGGGGCGACAGTCGCTGGGTCTGGATAAGGGCTCGTGTGTGAAAGAGGGTATTTTCGAAATTTAAAAATATATAAATAATTGGAAAAATTCTATTGGGCCACCTCATTTCCCTCTCCCCGTAAAACCATCAAAACCGGCAGTGGCTCCTCTTGGATTCTTCTAGCCTCGATTCCTCTCAAATCTCTCATCAAAACCACCTGCTCCTTTGGAGATTTTTGTAGTGCTATCAACGATCTTCAAATCCATATAGATTTCACCTTCTCTCGTTCTGTATTTCACCAGATCGAGGTCCACAAAGTCACTGACTTGCGAACGCCGCTACGACCAGAATCCCCCATCGCACCTGATGCGGTCCCCACCCCCTGGTTTTGAATCAAAATAAAAAGGTAACGACCTATTTTAATTTCAACTATATTATAGCACTTTAAAGTGCTACGGTTTTTGATTTCACTGTAAAAATCATATCCTTTTCGTTTATTGACGAAATTCAGTGAAACAAGAGATAGTGGACTCATGTGGACGTCTTCTATATTCTAGAAGAGACCGCATATTTTTCTAAGCCTTCTGCTATTTTTGGTGGAGTGGAACCCAATGTGAGATTTCTGAATTATAAACGATATGGAAAATGACGATGTATAAATTATATAGTCGATGTATGAGTTATATTAGCATTGTACACCACATGTATAAGCGTTGTATAAGTTGTACGGTCGATGTATAAGTTATATATGCGTTGTAAAAATTATATATGTGTTGAAATAGAAGTGAAATGTTATATATATATATATATATATATATATACACACACACGCCCCTCGTCCACAAACCATGGACGATATTTATTGGTTGTAATTGTTGTGAAAATTGGTTGATAGCGAATGGTTGATTGGAATTGTTTGTGGTTGAAATTGATTGATTGTGGTTGAAAAATACCCGTTTGTGGTTGAGAATTATTGGGTTGAAATCACATAGGATTAGTTTGCGGAAATGAAAAAAATGTATACATGCCGCCTGCGTTCGAACTAGATGCATGAAATCCCCATTGTCAAAAGCTGCGAGGCTTTAAGGTAGAGCGAGGAGCCATACTTGGAACGGCCCCAGTTTTAACTACCCTGCCGTTATGCTGCCGAAATTTTGAATAATATTCATGTGTTAGAATTATTTTCATGTGTTGGAACTATACTCGTGTGTTGGATAGAAAACCTTCATGTGTTGAATAGAAATTCATGTGTTGAATGGTATTCGTGTTTTAAATAAATTGCTTTAACAATAAAAATCACATTTTTATTATATATACGAACTATAGAAAACCTTCATGTGTTGAATAGAAATTCATTCGTTGAATAGAAATTCATGTGTTGAATGGTGTCGTGTTTTGAAATAAATTGTTTTATAATAAAAATCCTATTTTCATCATCTATATGAACTATATAAAATAGTCGTCTTTTGAAATAAATTGTTTTATAATAAAAATTCTATTTTTATCATCTATATGAACTATATAAAATAGTCGTGTTTTGAAATAAATTGTTTTATAATAAAAATCCTATTTTTATCATCTATATGAACTATATAAAATATCGTGTTTTGAAATAAATTGTTTTATAATAAAAATCCTATTTTTATCATCTATATGAACTATATAAAATAGTCGTGTTTTGAAAGAAATTTTTTTATAATAAAAATCATGTTTTTATCATCTATATGAACTATATAAAATAGTCGTGTTTTGAAATAAATTGTTTTGCAATAAAAATAACATTTTTACTATATACATGGATCGTTAAAAATAGTGAAGTGTCGAAATAAATGTCGGTTGGATAAAAATATCATTTTTATCAAATGTATGAAAAGAAAATAGTTTTGAAATTGAAGAATCGATTATATATATATAATTGAAATATATCGAATAACGAAGCTACAGTTCGTGTTTTGAAACCGTGATTTCAAACGATTAGTGCAGGAGATCCGACCATCGGATTTTCCCGAAACCGAAACCGTTGGGTTCACTTTGGAAATATCTTTCCAACGATACCAACTTTGTGAAGATCCAATGGTTGGATTTCTGGAATGTTTAATTCAAATCTGAAGAAAAACAGCGCCAGAATCGATTATATATATATAAGTATAATTAAATTAAATCGAACAACGACGCTGCAGTTCGTATTTTGAAATCGAAACTTCAAACGAGTGTACCAGGAGATTTTCCCAAAACTGGAACCGTTGGATTCGTTTTGAAAAGATCTTTCTAATGATGTAAAATTTGTGAAGATCCAACGGTTAGATTTTCAGATATGTGTAGATCAAATCTGAAGAAAAACAGTGCCATGGCCGCGTTATGGCCTGAAGCGTCGTTTGAATGAATTGGCTATTTTTGAACAAGTAAAAATAGCGATAATTCTTTATAAAATATTATAAATGATATTGAATGTGAAATTTAGAAACTAACTGGAGGTTGGCTAAGTCAGATGGTTTCCTGGGTTTTGATCTGATGTTGGTTTCGGCCTTCGGGGTTAATATCTGGGAAATCGTTCTCTTACTAATTTACGATTAGTGAATAATGAATTGGAATGAAGCATATGTTGTGTTTGTGTAGCACTTGTTAATTATATATGCGAGTTGCTCAGAAAGATCGGGTTTATCCCATTCTGAATAACTGAATCGACGACAAGAAATCGAAGATGAAGACGGTGGTTGAAGGCCGGAGATCTTCGCCTCATTTGGATGGTAACTGATGTCCTGATTGGGAGGCATCCCGAGATATGGATAATGAGTGGTGATCGTCCAGACGTACATAGAGATCAATGGGTATGCGAGGTATATAGTGCCTCCGGTTTCGTTCAGACCCAGAACGGAGTTGTAAATGTACTGTGTGTCTGACATTGGAATTCATTTGGTGTGATTGATAGCCATCAGTTGCATGGTGTAAATTGCCTGTGTGGCATGCTAAGATGCAGTGATCAAGGCTTCTGTTGAAAAGCAAATTCTTGTGGTTGATGATCAAAGCACCGCCTGTGTGGCATAACTTTGCGTATATGTGAATTTGCGAGCCTCACACCCCGATATGAACCAAAAACAGGAGAGGACCTCTGGGGGGACGTGCGTTTCTTTCTAGCTAGAGGTGGTGTTAGTGCTTAAACTGGCTGACATTTATACTATTTTCACCTATGTGGTTGTTGCTGTTGCGAGGCGCCTCAGATATATCGGTCGATCCGAGACCGATGGAGTCATTCGTTGGCTCATTTATGCCCCCAAAGGGCGAGCAAACGCATTGTTCAGGCATTATAATCCACTCTGTGCGGACCGGCCCTGACGATCCAAGGTACATTTGCGGTTGTGCCTGAGACTCGGGTTAGACAGTCTCGAATTCGGTAAGGACTATCTTTTGCCTTGGTTCATGACCGAAATCCAATTTCCAAATACGACACCATGCGGTTTTGATTGTCTATATATATATATATATATATATATATATATATATATATATATATATATATAGCGACATGATATATGGTACCCATGCCGTCTATGATTGATAGTTATGATTGAAATTGTTTTTGAAACTTATAGACACTAGTAATAATATCAAATGCTTTTGTTTTATTCGTATCAAGCATATTTTGGCCATTATAAGGTAAAAACTCTATCCTCCGGTTTGCGTTGCATTGTGTGATGGGAACTGAGTCTTATAATGGCTTCATTTTTGTAAAAAGCATTGCGATGTTTAAAAGATTTACTTGTTTTAAAGCAGTGGAAATCCAATGGAGTAAACCCGTTCCGCGAAAGTGGCATGATCCTGTGATTGGAAAATTATATAACGTGTTAAGTAGATTTCTCATAGCAGTCACATGACTGACTCGTAGTTTGTTTCACTTGCAAACTCGGGTGCCCCTATTTCTGCACGGGCAGCCTTGTCTTCAGTTTTTAGCAGGCTCTTTCTGGATAGCTAGAGCTGAAGACGAATTCTATCATTTATCTCTTTTTATGTTGTTCAGCTCCTATTGTACATATTATGTTTGTTTTCCGCTGTAGACATTTATGTATAGCTGAACTGTATTTGTACTAAGTATGATCCTGTATTCTGTGTAACTCTGATGATTATGTTTATCCTGTATATTATTTGTACATTATCTGGTGTATTTATTTAATTCTGATTTGTTATTATCTATTTATGTTTTATATTCCAAAGACTACCCTTGCCACCGTCAGTACGGGGTTTGGGGTCGTCACAACGTGGTACCAGAGCTTTGGTTAAGCTTAGTGTTGGAATATAACATATTAACGAACTCGTTACAAATAGAACCAGTAGTGTTCTAGGATGAATAACTCATTACAGATACGATCAGTAATATCCTAGTATGAGTATAGCAGAATGAAATAACACCTTGATAGATGCATTTACATTCAAGTATATGTCTCTATGTTTGAAAATATCTTTCTGTTGACCTGACACTTGATCTGCTATTTGCAGAAGTACTAGAAAATGGATGTCTGAAACAGAAGAAATGCAGAACCAGATATTGAGGCTCTATTAATTAAGTATCGAAATATGGGTGGAATACCGTTCTCGGGTGAAGAATCTATTATGAAAACAAAGGCTTGGATTCGTTTTGCTGAGAAAATCTTTGACGGTTTAAAGCTGAGAGATGACCAGAAAATATTATTGGCATCTTGGGCACTCAAAGATGAAGCCTTGTTCTGGTGGGATTCTATTATTGAGGATAATCCAAAAGGTGATATCACCTGGGATAAATTCAAAGTGACTTTCCTGGAAAGATTTACTCCTCCAGAAGCAACTGAGCGGTTATATGATGAATTCTCTTATTTGATACAAGGAGATATGACCGTTCCCGAATATCATAAGAAATTCAATGAATTCTCTCATTTTTTCCTGCATTTGATTAAAGATCTGAAAAGGAAGAATCTGAGGTTTATTCATGGCCTGCAAAGAAAATATCAGAATAGTGTAATGAGGAATGTGAAGCTTCCTTTTTCTGAAATGATATACATGGCTTACTAGTATGAGGATCTCGACAAGAAAGGTATGTTGCGTTACGAAAAGGAAGTCAGTTCTAGTAATAAAGGTGAGTCTGAAACGGATCGTTCGGAGGCCAGTACGATGTCTGAGGTCAGTAAGAAGCCTAAAGTCAATCAGAAAAGGGCCAGATCGGGGAAAGAACCAGTAACGGCGGCCATATGATCTAACTGCAATAAGCAGGGGCATCTGACCAGGAATTGTAAATCCTCGAAGAAACAAAAGAATGATGGATTTAAATCTGGCAAAAGCTTCAGGAAAGTTAAACATGCAATCAATGCCATCGGTTTGGCCATGTAAAGCAAGATTGTCGGCTGTTAAAAGCGACCAAAGAGGCTCAGGTAAATGAAGTAGCAGAAAATTCTGAGCCCTCACATAGTCAGGGAAGGCCAGATGTTTTAGAAGGTACACTAACTGTCAAAGATATTCCAGTTAAAGTACTGTTTGACACTGGCGCGTCGTGAAGCCTTGTTGCAAAGAATGCGGTTAAGAAACTGGATTTGAATTTTAGGAAGCTCAAAGAACCAATGACTGTCCATAATCCGATTGGGGGTTCCCTCGATCTCAGTTGGGTTTGTGGGGTGCCGGTTTCTTTTTCTCGTTATCGGTTCCCTACCATCGCGGTCGTCATCAATTTTACAGAATTTGATCTTATCTTGGGGTTAGACTAGTTGACCAAATATGAAGCTGAGGTTAAATGCGCCGACAGAGTCGTTAAGGCGAAGATTAAATCAGGTGATTATATAATCATTCCCTGTGAAGGTCAGAATTCTAATAGAAAAGACTTCTGGACAGCTTTGGATGTTTCTTTTGCTCAAATAGAAAATATTCCTGTAGTCATAGAGAATGTTCCCGACCTCATAAAAGATATTCCTGTTGTCAAGAATAATGTGGATGTGTTCGAAGAAGTCGTTAGTTAACCTCCGTAGAGAGAAATTGATTTCAAGATCGCTTTAATTCCTAATGCAAGGCCGGTAGTTCAAGCTATTCGAAGAATGACCTTGAAAGAGAAAGAGGAATTAGACAAACAAACAATACAGCTTGTACGGAAGGGTCTGATCAGGCCTAGTTTCTCTGATTGCGGAGCAGCAGTGGTGTTTGTCCCAAAGTCTGACGGTACTCTGCGACTATGTGTGGATTATCGTGACTTGAATAAGTAGACAGTAAAGCTACAGGTTTCCATCAGCTTCGTATTGCCGAAGAGTGTGTTCCTATGACAGCATTCAGAGGTCCAGACTTATTCTATGAGTGGTTAGTAATGTCGTTTGGCTTATGTAACGCTCCTGCCTATTTTGTCGATCTGATGAATCGAGTGTTCAGAGGAGTCCTGAATAAGTTTGTTCTGGTTTTTATCGATGATATTCTAATCTTCTCTAAGTCAAAAGTCGAACATGAAAAACATTTGGATCAAGTTCTAGAAATTCTAAGAAGGAATGTATTAAAAGCCAAACTTTCCAAATGTATCTTCTGGCAAGATGAAGTAAAGTTTCTGGGCCACGTCGTATCAAAAGAGGGAATTGCTATGGATCCAAGTAAAATCACAGCTATTCAAAATTGGAAATAGCCTAGTACTCCCACAGAAGTCCGAAGTTTTCTTGGATTAGCTAGTAATTACCGGAAGTTCATTAAAGATTTTTCGAAGATATTGTAACGACCCGGGTTTTGCCCGACCTTAATCGACCCAAAGATCGACCAAGACCGTTCAAAACTCGAATACGTTAACTTTGGGAATACAACACATCAGAACAATAACAACAGACTTTTATAACATTAATAATAAATGTTACATCAGAGTACAGAATATCAGAGTACATCGATTTAAATTACAGCGGAAGATAAATTACAATATACAGCGGAAGACTATCAACTCTGGACACAGCTTTAGGCTTCGATCCAGAATCCTGCTTAAAAGAAATATCTGCAAAAAAAGCTACTCGACTGCCCGTGTGGAAAAGAGGGCACCCGAGTTTGCAAGTGAAACAAACTACAGGTCAGTCGTGGGACTGGTATGAGAATTCTTAACTAATATAATTACTAGTAATAGGGCAAATCCAAGGACCACGCCGCTAACGTGGAACGGGTTTACTCCAATGGACTGCCGTGCATAACTTAAAATAAATCGTTAAACAGCGCAATGCTTTTTTTTAGAAAAATGAAATCACCATAAGACTCAGGTTCCATCACACAATGCAACGCACACCAGAGGATAGAGTTTTACCTTATGGTGATTAAAAGATGATAAATACGTAAAAACGATATTATTATTAGTGTGTATATGTTTAAATAAAACATTTCAATCATAATATCAATCCTAGGAAGCATAGGTACCATATATTATGCCTCCGTACTAGTAATACAATCAAAACCGCATGGGGTCGTATTGGAAGTTGGATTTCCGTCATGATGGCTCCTGATTCGAAAGATCTATCGCGTAGTGCAATATGCACATCCGCACTTTTGGGCAATCAAGTAACACAGCGGCTTACGTCCCAGCGAGAGAAAACACCACTTACTCTATATCCCTCTATATGGGAATCAGGAGTTTAAGCCCTATCCCTCTGAGCGTGGAGCGACCACACCCAGCTCATCCCGGTCGACCGAATCCATACAAATATCTAAAGTATACTGATCAAACCATCAGTTCACCATCATACCGGGGTGTGAGGCTCGTGAAGTAACGATATAGTCTTCATCCACAAGGCCTGCTTTTCAACAAAGCCTTGATCATCTTCATCTTCATCTTGGCATGCCACATCGTCAATCCATACCGTACCATTGATCATCCATCAATATATAAACGGGTGTTAAGTAAAGAATGAATTCTTCACCACCAACATTTATATATTGACAGAAAATAAATAACATGATATTAAGCGGAGTACGATGTCAGACACGCAATCCATTTAAAACTTATGCTCTGGGTCCGAGCGAAAGTCAAATCCGTACAAATCAACACTACGTCCGGACGGCCACCACTGTAGCCCCTTTAAGGTAGCTACTCCAATCATGGGCATCAGCAGTCGTCGTCCATTCGATGTGAAGACCGTCGGTCTTCTCTCGTCGTCTTCCAATCTTGGATTTTAAACGTCGCTTAAATTATTTGGAATGAGATAGACTCGGACTTTCCAAATAATTCTCGTATATATATATATATAATTTCTAAATCCTTTCATATCGTTTAATTCTAATCTTTATATATAATTATACATAATTCTTTCATCCATTTCATTTTACTAAGTTTTACTATCAACAAATCTTCTTATTTATCCAATATTTATATATATATCATCACACACAACAATGTTTTATTTTATGTTATTTTATTTTCCAATTTTACATTCATATCCTATACACACAATCATCCTATGGTGAAATTACCTTTATATTAACATAAAAAAAATGTTAACTATCCTACGGCGTCATTCTTTTAATATTAACATTAAGAATAATGTTAACTTCCTACGGTGTCATTCTTTTAATATTAACATTAAGAATAATGTTAACTTCCTACGGTGTCATTCTTTTAATATTAACATTAAGAATAATGTTAATTGTTCATGCGGTGAAAATACTTGATTTTACATAATAAAACATAAATTTCCTATCATCGCAATTCCTATTTTTAATTTACATAAAAAAAAATGTAAATTTTGCCATATAGTGAATTCCTACTTTAATTTACAAATAAAAATGTAAATTTTGTTCTCTTCTTCTCTTTGAACAAAAATATGAATTTTTGTTCTTTTCTTTTCTAAATGACATTTACAATACTTCGCTTTATATGCAAAAAGTATGATTTTTAACCATGCACTTTATTTCATATGCCATATATGACTTAACACATATATACTTCATTTCACATACTATGCATGCAACATTAACAAATAAATATACTTTATTTCCTATGTAATGAAATGCAACATTAATAAATAAATATTTCATTCATATGCGGTATATGACATTAACAAATAAATTTTTTTTTTTTCATATGCAATGTATGCCATTAACAAATAAAAGTATGTTCGTTTTCATATGCAATGTATGTCATTAACATATAAAAGTATTTTCGTTTTCATATGCAATGTATGCCATTAACAAATAAAAGTATTTTCTTTTCCTTTAACATTGTGAATGATGTTAAATTTACATACGCTTCATTTCTTTTTAATAACATTGAAAATATATTATTAGAAAATATAGTTTTCCCAATATTATTAGAAAATATAGATTTCCCAATATTATTAGAAAATATAAATTTCCCAATATTATTAGAAAGTATAGATTTACATAATGTCACATTTTAACAAAAATTGAATTTGTCATACTCTTTACATTAACAAAAATAAATTTGTCTTTATAATTTCATTAACAAAATGTGAGTTTTGTCTCTATAATTTCATTAACAAAAATGTGAGTTTTGTTGAACATAAAATCTAATTAACACAAAATGTTAATTCTTTACTTTATAATCAAATCAACAAAAATGTTGATTCTTTACTTTAGGATCAAATTAACAAAAGTGATGTTTTGTTCTCTTTGATCAAATTAACAAAAGTGATGTTCTCTCAATGAAACAAAATATGATTATTTTGTTTCCTTCCTTTTAAATGTATAGAAATATACATTTTATTCTGTTTATTTCAAAGTGACAAAAATGTTGATCTAGTACAACATAACTTCGTTAACAAAATATGTTGATTTTGTTGATCATTCTTATGTTACAAAATATGAAATTTACTATAACCTTTTAATGTAAACAAAGTAATGGTTTTGTTATGTCTTTCTTAATATAAACAAAATAATGACTTTGTTTTGTCCTTCTTAATATAACCAAAATAATGACTTTGTTTATAACTTCAATGCGAACAAAATATGATTTTGTTTATATTTTCTAATGCGACAAAATGAGATTTTGTTCATAATTTCTATGTTAAATCTCCCCAAACATTTCTTCCTAACATAAAAAGAATATTTTATGTTAAATCTCTCTTACCAAATTCTTTTAACATAAATAAAATAATTTATGCTAAATCCTTCTTAACATTCTTATTTGTTCATTTACATAAAATGTAAATTTTCTTCCTTCTATTTGTTCTATTTACATAAAATGTAAATCAATAGTTTATTTACATAAAATGTAAATTTTCCTTTTCAATTATCTTATTTACATAAATGTAAATTTCTTTTCTAATTATTCAATTTACATAAAATGTAAATTTTCTCTTTTTTAATTCTATTTACATAGAAAATGTAAATTCTTTCTTACATACCTAATTAACAAAAATTGTTAATTTTGTCTTGTCGTCAATTCTAACACAACAAAATATAGTTTGATTTCGTCGTCAATTCCAACACAACAAAATATAAGGTGTTATATTTATCAGTTTAATGTCCATAAGGTAAACATGACAAAATATGACATTTTATTTGGATTAAAGATTCTAATCTGATCTAATTCCCAAACAAGATAGTATATTTAATTGGATTAAAAATTCTAGTTTAATCCTCTTTGCAAAACATGATGATTTTTATTGTATTCATCAGATCTAGACAACACAATACAATTCAATTCATCAGAACAACAATCACAACTCATCACAGCGCAAATCTAATTAAATAAGATACAAACAATTATCTAACAACGATAAAATAATTAATTTAATTAATTAAAATTAGAAATTCTCACATTGATTTTTGCTGAAAATTTGACTGTCTCAGATTCAGCTCTGGTTGGTGCCATCGCAAAGAGCTCGGAAAGACGAGTCCAACGCAATTTACGGTTCGTCGATCGGACCTCGTACGAGAGAGTTATGATTTATTAAAGTTGGACATAATTAAATAATTAATTAATATTCGTGAAAATACCTAAAAATTTCACTGTCTCAGAATTGGACAAAATTAGTGTCCACGCGTCCATCTCGTCGCCACGATCCCAACGCACCTGAAATCGTCGAATTTCGACTTCGTATGAGTGAGTTATGCAATTTTAAAGTACTGGAAATTAATTAAATAATTTAAAAATAAAATAGAAAATACCCCAGAAATCGTTGACCACGGGTTACTGTAGCAGCCGAAACTTTGACCGCGTTTTTCTCCCTGCTCCGACCACCTGCGACACCGCCGTCGCCACCGATGGATTCCCCTTCCCAAGCAGCTCCACCGCCCCAAACGCCATCGCCTGAAACATCCCCGACCGCCGCCGACGAGCCGTCTAACTTTGCACGTACCCCACCTCCGATCCGCCGCCTCGCTTTACCAAATCGCCTGAAACTTGGCGAGCACCTCCACCTCACGTAGACGAAGAACTTCCGTGTTCGTGACTTCGTCTAATTCTTCCTCGATTCACGGGAATTTCTTGATTTACGTTTTGAGCTTCTGAATTTCGAAAACAGCGAGCTTTAAGACGAGATTCCGGCGAATCCGAGCGTTGTTTGACGAAACCGACGAGACCATTAGCTTCGTATCGTCGAGACCTTCGAGTGGACATATAATTTGCTATGGTTTGAAGAGATTTTATTTTCGACAAATTTTTGATTGAGGAAGAAGACAGCCATTGACAAGAGGAGGAAGGGAAAAAAAATGGCTGCTGTACAATTTCGAATTTCAGCCTAAATTCTGAGGAAAAAGATAATATATACTATGGGTCTAATTTTGGTTTGGGCCCAAATATCATTACGTGTCCAATTACTCAATTTTCAACTGTTTTCTTCAATTCAAAAATTCTTATAAATACATGCTGATTTCAAAATTAATAAAATTTTAAACATAATTATTTCGGGTCATTACGAATCCAACGAACCTGATTTCGTAATTTTCCGAGTCCGTATGAATTTATTATGAATTTCCGAAGTCTGAAAATATGCTATTTTTCACTTTAAAAATTATACCGGCCACAAAATAACTCCGAAAATTATGAATTTTGGAATTTAACCTTATTTTAATATTCCGAATCCATAGAAACTGGTTTCGTCGAATTCGGAGTTCGTTTGCAAAAATTCTATTTTTCAGGCGTATATTTTAATATTTAAAAATACCAAAAATAGTGGAAATTTTCCGAAACTCAGAAATATAAGTTCTTATAGTCATTTTTATATGTAAACAACATTCTGAAACTAATGGAGATGGTTTCGGGTCCTAATTCTTAATTCTGCAAAAAATTGTGTTTTGGGCCTTTAATAATATATATACGAATTCCATAGCGTTTTTCTGAAAATTTAATTTTCTCATAACTTACCATTTATAAACTGGAATCTTAATTTCTGAAACTCTTTGGAAAGATATTTTCAATACGGTCCTAGCGTTTCTTGTTTCGTCCAATTCCGATTTATATTTTATTTTATATAATTTTTCAAAGTTGGAATTTCAAAACTGAAACCATTTTCAGGCTCGGAATGGATTTAATATAAATTTCAAGTTCGCGCTCGAAATAAAATAAGTTTTTTTATCGTTATTATTTAAAATAAATAATTTTAAATATATTCATTCATTAAAATTTCTTAAAATAAAATTTTAAAATTAACCCCAAAAATCAGGGTTGTTACAATCTCCCCCACTTAAGAACTTTTCGTCCTCGAAAAGGAACGAAGCTAAAGGTTTTTTAATTAACTAGCTTAATTAAATTTTTATTTATTGGTTTAATTTATTATCATTCTAATATTTTAATTAGTTAAACTAATTATCAAACATCACAACCATCAATCAATTAGGTGATTAACTTTTTCAAACATATATAACTTTTATATATAATCAAAAATCATAATTTTAGTGCAAATCACATTAATGTGTCCTAACTAAGTGTTGGTTCTCATACCAGTCAGTGGAAATATATAGATATACCACTTTCGAAGCTCGAACATAAAATCTGATGATGGGGCCCCATCATCAGAATCATCTCCAGGCGACTAGAGTGTGATTCTATATCTACCCAGTATATTAAAACTTCGAATATCCGTTAATTACTCGTATATTCGAAATCTTTATATACTCGATTGTCCACATTAAAATATAATATACTTCAAATACGTATAATAAGATTTAAATTTCAAAACAGAATTTATTTTATATTTTAAAGAAAATAATACTCTTCACACTCGTTCTAGGATACTGTTGATCCCATCTCTAACGAGTTATTCTTATTGGATATTATTAATCCAATCTCTGATGAGTCTTTTGTTCCGTTCTAATGAGTTGTACCCCAAAGATTTGAGCTAACCAGAGCTCTGATACCAACTGTAACGACCCGGGTTTTGCCCGACCTTAATCGACCCAAAGATCGACCAAGACCGTTCAAAACTCGAATACGTTAACTTTGGGAATACAACACATCAGAACAATAACAGCAGACTTTTATAACATTAATAATAAATGTTACATCAGAGTACAGAATATCAGAGTACATCGATTTAAATTACAGCGGAAGATAAATTACAATATACAGCGGAAGACTATCAACTCTGGACACAACTTTAGGCTTCGATCCAGAATCCTGCTTAAAAGAAATATCTGCAAAAAAAGCTACTCGACTGCCCGTGTGGAAAAGAGGGCACCCGAGTTTGCAAGTGAAACAAACTACAGGTCAGTCGTGGGACTGGTATGAGAATTCTTAACTAATATAATTACTAGTAATAGGGCAAATCCAAGGACCACGCCGCTAACGCGGAACGGGTTTACTCCAATGGACTGCCGTGCATAACTTAAAATAAATCGTTAAACAACGCAATGCTTTTTTTTAGAAAAATGAAATCACCATAAGACTCAGGTTCTATCACACAATGCAACGCACACCAGAGGATAGAGTTTTACCTTATGGTGATTAAAAGATGATAAATACGTAAAAACGATATTATTATTAGTGTGTATATGTTTAAATAAAACATTTCAATCATAATATCAATCCTAGGAAGCATAGGTACCATATATTATGCCTCCGTACTAGTAATACAATCAAAACCGCATGGGGTCGTATTGGAAGTTGGATTTCCGTCATGATGGCTCCTGATTCGAAAGATCTATCGCGTAGTGCAATATGCACATCCGCACTTTTGGGCAATCAAGTAACACAGCGGCTTACGTCCCAGCGAGAGAAAACACCACTTACTCTATATCCCTCTATATGGGAATCAGGAGTTTAAGCCCTATCCCTCTGAGCGTGGAGCGACCACACCCAGCTCATCCCGGTCGACCAAATCCATACAAATATCTAAAGTATACTGATCAAACCATCAGTTCACCATCATACCGGGGTGTGAGGCTCGTGAAGTAACGATATAGTCTTCATCCACAAGGCCTGCTTTTCAACAAAGCCTTGATCATCTTCATCTTCATCTTGGCATGCCACATCGTCAATCCATACCGTACCATTGATCATCCATCAATATATAAACGGTTGTTAAGTAAAGAATGAATTCTTCACCACCAACATTTATATATTGACAGAAAATCAATAACATGATATTAAGCGGAGTACGATGTCAGACACGCAATCCATTTAAAACTTATGCTCTGGATCCGAGCGAAAGTCAAATCCGTACAAATCAACACTACGTCCGGACGGCCACCACTGTAGCCCCTTCAAGGTAGCTACTCCAATCATGGGCATTAGCAGTCGTCGTCCATTCGATGTGAAGATCGTCGGTCTTCTCTCGTCGTCTTCCAATCTTGGATTTTAAACGTCGCTTAAATTATTTGGAATGAGATAGACTCGGACTTTCCAAATAATTCTCGTATATATATATATATAAAATTTGGTAATCCTTTCATATCGTTTAATTCTAATCTTTATATATAATTATACATAATTCTTTCATCCATTTCATTTTACTAAGTTTTACTATCAACAAATCTTCTTATTTATCCAATATTTATATATATATCATCACACACAACAATGTTTTATTTTATGTTATTTTATTTTCCAATTTTACATTCATATCCTATACACACAATCATCCTATGGTGAAATTACCTTTATATTAACATAAAAAAAATGTTAACTATCCTACGGCGTCATTCTTTTAATATTAACATTAAGAATAATGTTAACTTCCTACGGTGTCATTCTTTTTATATTAACATTAAGAATAATGTTAACTTCCTACGGTGTCATTCTTTTAATATTAACATTAAGAATAATGTTAATTGTTCATGCGGTGAAAATACTTGATTTTACATAATAAAACATAAATTTCCTGTCATCGCAATTCCTATTTTTAATTTACATAAAAAAAAATGTAAATTTTGCCATATAGTGAATTCCTACTTTAATTTACAAATAAAAATGTAAATTTTGTTCTCTTCTTCTCTTTGAACAAAAATATGAATTTTTGTTCTTTTCTTTTCTAAATGACATTTACAATACTTCGCTTTATATGCAAAAAGTATGCTTTTTAACCATGCACTTTATTTCATATGCCATATATGACTTAACACATATATACTTCATTTCACATACTATGCATGCAACATTAACAAATAAATATACTTTATTTCCTATGTAATGAAATGCAACATTAATAAATAAATATTTCATTCATATGCGGTATATGACATTAACAAATAAAAGTTTTTTTTTTTCATATGCAATGTATGCCATTAACAAATAAAAGTATGTTCGTTTTCATATGCAATGTATGTCATTAACATATAAAAGTATTTTCGTTTTCATATGCAATGTATGCCATTAACAAATAAAAGTATTTTCTTTTCCTTTAACATTGTGAATGATGTTAAATTTACATACGCTTCATTTCTTTTTAATAACATTGAAAATATATTATTAGAAAATATAGTTTTCCCAATATTATTAGAAACTATAGATTTCCCAATATTATTAGAAAATATAAATTTCCCAATATTATTAGAAAGTATAGATTT
>JASFAX010003458.1:0-42420 GCA_030737875.1 Allium sativum | reverse complement strand
GAGATTTGACTGAGTTCCGGTGTAAATCTTCCCGGAACCGACCGGCACATCCAATGACGGCAACAATATCTGTCTAATGTGGGTGGTTGGTGCTTTAAATAAATAATTTAAAGCTAAGAAACAGTTAAGCTAGAGTGGGTAAGGTTAAGAAAAGGTTTAACCGTTAAAACATGTTAACTAGACTAGAAGATGGAGTTAAGTAAACTTAGAACACTTAGCCACCATAGTGTGACAAATGAACAAGGTTAAGTTAAAACATGAGCAGACAATACTTAACCATTAGAACATGTGAATTAAACAGATGTTAGGGTTAAGTTAAATACGGGAACACTTAACCAATACAAGATGAAGGGGTAGGGTTAAGTAATAAGAAATACATAACCAATATAACTTGATTTGTGGTAAGGTTAGGTCAACATGAACTACTGATAACACTTAACCAGTTTAACATGACAAATGAATGGGTTAAGTTAACTTGAATTGACTAATGACACTTAACCAATCCAACTGGACGAGAAAGAGAACTAAGTAGTAAACCTTAGTTAAGAGGACTAAGTTGTAAACCTTAGTTAAGAAAACGTCGGTTTAGGAAACTAAGTAGTAAACCTTAGTAGAACACGAGAAGGAGCGAACGTCCATCTGATCTTAAAGAAGGCTCCAACAAACTGGGTTACGAAGCACGCGGCTTCGAGGGGACGTGAGGGTACTCTTGGTATCCCTCTGTGAGGCTGCAGATGATCCGCCTAGGTTCACAGAGGTTAAGGTCTGCGTTAGAAGAACCAAGGGTATGCCTTCGTTGCAATATAAGTAAACCTAAAGACTAGGATAGACCAGCGTGATTCGGCGAGACCAGTAGCCCTGTGATAGCAACTCGTCATCTACCTACCATTTTGAGTCAGTCGAGATACGTACAGCGGAAAGACGGAGAAATCCAAAAGTCCATATACTTGCTATCTAGTTATGGGTGCGGATGGCCATAGGTTAGTAGGGCATAGAGGGCCTGCGCATAGTTCTCATTTTTCAAGGTGTGCCTTTCATTAGTTGAGGGAGGGGTCAAGTGGGACCATAGCCTCTGAAAAAACAGACCTTAGCATATGCATCGGCAGATATCTGAAAGCTCCCGACCGAGTTCCGTGTTTCTTTATTTGCCCTGCCACGAGACTCGGGTCGCACATATAGAGGACATGTGCATCTAGTTAGCGATAACAATCCACGACACATACGTGGGGAAAGTTTAGGAACATATACCGCTCTAGGTAGTGTGTCCTAGACTAGGGGGCATCGTTCGGTAGGTAGCATAATCCCTAGTTGGACCTAGGTCTCGTAAACCCTAATATCCGAGAAACGTTCAATAGGTAGCATAAACCCCAGAAGCCCTGGGTAGAGAAAATCCTAGGTTAGACCTAGGTAATAAATAATAGATGTACACCTAAAACAACCACAATTGCGGGGATTGGGATCACGTATTTGTTCTTATCAGTTTATACATATTACTAGTTAGGTGGTGCAGGGATATAGAAATTAGAATAACATGGTAATCGCAAAGTAGAGAATGTATGGAAGCATATTCAGTTTATCAGTATACTCAGCTTGTTCATAGATCCAGTTTATCAGTACATACAGTTTTATCTTACCTTAGCATATCTTGCATTATCTTGTTAGCCATATCAACATGGTATTTTCTTGTATTCAGTTAATCCATGTCATGTTGTTTTTACCTGTTCTCATGCTGAAAGTGACTGAACTTACCAGACTTTATGTCTGACTCTTTTTTCTTTTGCTTTCTTGTCTTTCGTTCCCTCCCCCCCCCCCCCCCGGTCCGCAGGGAGGGGACGTTACTACTTAGCTCAGTTTTCTTTCCAAGCTTGAAGATTAGTTGAAATTTTGCTTGGATTCTCTTTTCCACTGCTATGGCTGGCTCATGCTACATTGGGGAATATAAATGTTGTTTTGTGCTTCTTTATTTTGTAAGACAGATACTATGGTATTGGAAAACAATTGTTGTACAAACTATTTTATCAATAAAGTAAAGTTTTATTTTACGTTGTTTTAATTATCTGTCTTGTAATTTATCTGCATCTTTTACCTTAAATGCTCCATAGAACTTAGTGCATTCCCTTTGTGAGTGACACTAATGAAAGTGGGGTGTTACATGTGGTATCAGAGCTGAAGGTTACCGGATCAGATAAAAGATTTGAAAAATTATTTTCAACGATTTTAAAAGAAGCATTTTCAAAAGAAAAGTTTTGTTTAAAAGGCATATTCCCCAAAAGCCATACATACTATCTTCTGATCCTCTGTTTGAATTCATGTCCCCTTGTTTCTTGAGTCTTCCGGGCTTTGGGCTTTCTGGGGGGTAACCTCATCGCAGCACGGTTCCGTAGGCTTGATAAGACTACGAAACCTATCGAAGGGCAAAGTAGTGCCCGACTCCCATCTATAGCCATAGTAGTTTCACCTGCAGCTAGTTTTCTTTCAAGCTTTGGAGGGTTTTCCGTGCGACGGAGGAAGCTTATGAGAAACTTGTCAATATGATTACACAGGGATGGTAAAGATGAGGATGAGGGAGTTTGGCCAAGGAGCTCAACGCAAGGATGAGAAATTCATGGATATAAACTCGACTCACGAAGAAAAAAGGAATTATAAAACCTAAGATGAGAGGAAGTATTTTTCCATGGTATAATGGGGCATATAATTAAGGACAAGGGACAGGATTTTCAGAAGGGAGTATGCATGCTTTCACCACCAGAATACCTGAGAGAGAGATAGTAAAAGTCTCTGTTGGAAAAGTTTAGCTTTTCGTTTTGATCAACCGGTTCGTACTCTTTTGATCTTAGCGCTTCGCATTTGTTCATATCTACTTCCATAGTTGAGTCTCTGTGCCTTAGTACTTGTATAATAGAAGATCCCACTAGTGTCTCAAATCCAATTGGTGGTTCGGCCCGTTTACCTTTGGTTTGCAAGGATTTGAGAATAACTATGTTAAGTGTTGAGTTTAAGCGTAATGCTTCTGTTTTTTGTTCCACGGGATATGAGCTGATTCTAGGCATGGGTTGGTTGGCTAGTAATTCTGAAAGGAGGATAGTTAGACTTTTGACTTGCCTTGGAAATACCCTCGAGATTCCGTGTAAAGAATCAGTTAGGCTTAGCTAGCTAGAATCGCTTAATGCATTTATCGACGATTTGCAATCCCTTAGGGTAGTCCAAGAGTATGCAGATGTTTTTGATTAGGTTAGGAGTTTACCCCTAAAAAAACACGAGATAGACTTCCGCATATATCCAGTTGACAATACAAAACCAGTTATCCGATCAACGACGTTTTGGAAATGAAGGTCAAGAAGCTTCGAAATCATGAAGATTAATTAGATAAGGTATATAATAGTGAAGCTCAAGAAGATGCGACTTTGAAGACTGAAGACTAGATACATGCATCATACCCTTTTTCTTAAGGAATTTTATGCATACTTTCTAGCTTTTAAGGTATATCCTCAAGGGCGTACCATCGATCCTTAGCTAGAAGCCAATGGATGTAAACATGTATTTGAAACATGTATTTGAAACATGTTATGATTGATGGTTGCAAATGGTTGCTCGTGGATGCATACACACACCATAGGCGCTAGAACGACTCAGTCACTTTCATATCGCATTCGCATATATGTATTTGCTTAACGGATTTAACTTGATATGTTTTCATACGGATGTTGCATATGGATGAATGGCTATGCACAAATGTAGTATTTACATAACTAGGGAAGCTTGCATACATGATTGGAGCATGGCACTGACATAATTCGCATTAAGGAGGTCAACTGAATCAGTAGACCGCCTGATTTTGCATTAGATAAAGACATATACACACACTATGCATATGAACATGAAAGCATTAGAAATATTTTTAAGGACAATGAATGCCTGTGGTTGAATGGTTGAGTAGATGGGTGATTGGATAGTAGGATACATTCTTCCTAACTTGAAGATTTTGGGGACGAAATCCCTTTTAAGAGGGGGAGAATGTAACACCCAGTAGCTCTGTAACATTAAGTTTCGCAAATTAAAGTATAATTAAATTTTAAAATAAGAATCAAGGGAAACCGGTTGCGCCATTGCGTTCGTCTCGAAATTCTGCTTGGAAATGAGTTCGAGTTTTTGAGAAACGGAGTCCGTATGAGGGAGATATGACCCTCCGAAGTTTCAAGGATTTTCAAAACAGAAAAACAGCTCGAAATTCGAATTCATAACCCAGAACAGGCTGGGCGGGAAATTTCCTGCCCAGGACCAGGTCGACCATAGTGTTGACCTCCCAGGGACCAAGTCCACCATATTGTCGACCTGGGGGTCGACCTGGGGGTCGATCTAGTGCTGAAGCCCAGTTTTGAGCCTGGGTTCATTCTGATGTATCTGGTCTCCTTTTCTATCTAGATTCGTTCGTCTAATCCTATATAAACAGCCTCCTAACCTCATTCTCTTTACACCATTTCATTCTCTCCTTATGCTGCCTTTGGAATAATTGAAATAAATAAATTAAAATAAAACACGAAGACTATTCTTGAAGACTACGGCTAGGAATTGCATACTGGAGACTCAAATAAAGATAAAGCTTCAAGAAGGGAAGCAAAGGCTAATTCAACGGTTGCAAGCAACGTCATGCAAATCATAGCAAATCACCAACGCTATTTGATTATCCTTTTCTGAAACCGATCAATGTAAGTCGGTTACTTTTTAGATTTGAATGTCTAGATCTATTTGTGGCATGAAATTAAATGAATATAAGAATATGCCTGATCCTCTCATTTGAATCCGTGCATGTATATGCCTTTGGATCTAATTAAGAACTATTGTGATTAATTACCGATGAGACTGTGCCTATGCCTTTGAGCTTGAAAACTATTGTTAATAGCCAATGCCTATGATTGTGAACATAAGACTATGCCCATGCCGATGATTGTGAACATAAGACTATGCATATGCCTATGACTGTGAACATAAGACTATGCATATGCTTATGACTGTGAACATAAGACTATGCCTATGCCTACGACTGTGAACATAAGACTATTGCCTACGACCCTGATTCATGACTATGAGAGTATTGCCTATGATTATGAACATAAGACTATTGTCCATGACCATGACTTTGAAATTATTACAGTTAATTGCCTATGACTATTTAGGATAATTTCCTAGGACTATTTTGGTTAATTATCCATGACTATTGTGGTTAATCGCCTATGATTCATAACTATGAGATTTCTATCTATGACCATGACTATGACTATTGTGGTTGATCGCCTAAGACTACTACGGTTAGTTGTTTATGCCAATATCACTATGGTTACAAACAATGTTGTACACCGAACTGGCATTTTGTTGGATCTCATACCTAGGGTTGACTTGCTTAGTTTATTCCTATTCGCTATTGTGTACACCAAAACCATTGGATCTTTTACCCTTGTATTTGGCTCGCTTTTGCATGCCTATTCTTTTATGTCAATTCTCATGTTTATCCTCTATTCCCTTTTTAGTTTCGTTTCATGAGTATTTAGAAAACTTGTGAAATCATGGTATACGTACGTTATGAATGCGGGGTTATTTGGGTAAAACATGAAATCTATATTATTAGGCATAATTTAGAGCATGTATTATAACATGACTATTAGATGTAAATTGAGGAAATTTGACGTGAATTATAGAAGGTGTAATTTAATATATTGAATCCAGTATTGGCTTGTAACCTAAGCTTTAGGCATAAACTGTAAACTAGAATATTGAATCTAGTTTTGACATAAACTGTAAATGGGAATGCTAGATCTAAATTGGCATAGAACTGCAGGTTGGGTTAAACGATAGGTAAATCAAGATTTGGGCCTAGAATGTAGGTATGTTGGTGGGCATGACAAATGAATATGATATAGGCCAAATTTATTGTTAGCAATTTGCATATAGACAAAAAGGATAAATATGTAAACCTAGGAAAGACGAATATGCCTAACCCGAGGTTAGATTGAGTTACGGTATAAGACTGCCTGGAACCGCCCGGCAAATCCAGCAACCGTAACAATACCTATCTAATGTGGGTGGTTAGAGCATTGAGCCCAAAAGGACCCGAGGTTAGATTGAGTTGCGGTGTAAATCTGCCCGTTACCGACCGGCACATCCAGTGACCGCAACAATATCTGTCTAATGTGAGTGGTTGTGCTTTAAATAAATAATTTAAAGCTAAGAAACAGTTAAGCTAGAGGGGGTAAGGTTAAGAAAAGGTTTAACTATTATAACATGTTAACTAGATTAGAAGGTGTAGTTAAGTAAACATAGAACACTTAGCCAACATAGTGTGACAAATGAACAAGGTTAAGTTAAAATATGAAGTGACAATACTTAACCATTAGAACATGTGAATTAAACAGATGTTAGGATTAAGTTAACTACGGAAACACTTAACCAATACAAGATGAAGGGGTGGGGTTAAGTAATAAGAAATACTTAACCAATATAACTTGATTTGTGGTAGGGTTAGGTCAACATGAACTACTGATAACACTTAACCAGTTTAACATGACAAATGAATGGGTTAAGTTAACTTGAATTGACTAATGACACTTAACCAATCCAAATTGACGAGAAAGAGAACTAAGTAGTAAACCTTAGTTAAGAGGACTAAGTTGTAAACCTTAGTTAAGAAAACGACGGTTCAGGAAACTAAGTAGTAAACCTTAGTAGAACACGAGAAGGAGCGAACGTCCATCTGATCTTAAAGAAGGCTCTAACAAACTGGGTTACAAAGCACGCGGCTTCGAGGGGACATGAGGGTACTCTTGGTATCCCTCTGTGATGCTGCAGATGATGCGCCTGGGCTCACAGAGGTTAAGGTCTGCGTTAGAAGAACCAAGGGTATGCCTTGGATGCAATATAAGGCAACCTAAAGACTAGGATGGACCAGCATGATTCGGCGAGACCAGTAGCCCTATGATAGCAACTCGTCATCTGCCTACCATCTTGAGTCAGTCGAGATACGTATAGCGGAAAGGCGGAGAACCCTAAAAGACCATATACTTGCTATCTAGTTATGGGTGCGGATGGCCATAGGTTAGTGGGGGCATAGAGGGCCTGCATATAGTTCTCATTTTTCAAGGTGTGCCTTTCATTAGTTGAGGGAGTGGTCAAGTGGGACCATAGCCACTGAAAAAACAGACCTTAGCATCTTCATCGACAGATATCTGAAAGCTCCCGACCGAGTTCCGTGTTTCTTGATTTGCCCTGCCACGAGACTCGGGTCGCACATATAAAGGACATGTGCATGTAGACAACGATAACGATCCACGACACATACGTGGGGAAAGTTTAGGAACATATACTGCTCTAGGTAGTGTGTCCTAGACTAGGGGGCATCGTTCAGTAGGTAGCATAATCCCTAGTTGGACCTTGGTCGTGTAAACCCTAAAATCCGAGAAACGTTCAATAGGTAGCATAAACCCCAGTAGCCCTAGTTAGAGAAAACCCTAGGTTAGACCTAGGTAATAAATAATAGATGTACACATGAAACAACCACAATTGCGGGGATTAGGATCACGTATTTGTTCTTATCAGTTTATAAAGATTACTAGCAAGGTGGTGTAGGGATATAGAAATTAGAATAACAGGGTAGTCGCGAAGTAGAGAAAGTATGGAAGCATATTCAATTTATCAGTATATTCAGCTTGTCCGTAGATCCAGTTTATCAGTACATACAGTTTTATCTAACCTTAGCATATCTTGCGTTATCTTGTTAGCCCTATCATTGTGGTATTGTCTTATATTCAATTAATCCATGTCATGTTGTTTTTACCTGTTCTCATGCTGAAAGTGACTGAACTTACCAGACTTTATGTCTGGCTCTATTTTCTTTCGCTTTCCTGTCTTCCGTTTCCCCCTTCCCCCCCCCCCCCGGTCCGCAGGGAGGGAACGTTACTACTTAGCTCAGTTTTCTTTCCAAGCTTGAAGATTAGTCGAAATTTTGCTTGGATTCTCTTTTCCACTGCTATGGCTGGCTCATGCTACGTTGGGGAATATAAATGTTGTTTTGTGCTTCTTTATTTTGTAAGACAGATACTCTGGTATTGGAAAACAATTGTTGTACAAACTATTTTATCAATAAAGTAAAGTTTTATTTTCCTCTGTTTTAATTATCTTTCTTGTAATTTATCTGCATCTTTTACCTTAAATGCTCCACCTAACTTAGTGCATTCCCTTTGTGAGTGACACTAGCAGATGTGGGGTGTTACAACAGCAGCTCCAACTCTGGTATTATTTACCCTTGATTTGATGTAGCTTGGTTTAATCTTCTATTAGAAAGCGATTAGGGATGAAATTAGAAGGTGGAGGCCATGGCAAGGGTTTGAGAAATGTTTTAGGCGGCTGAAAAATGAAATAAAAACCGTTTTCCTGCTGTTCTCAGCCTCCCCATAACCCTAATCCCGAAATGGGTTGTGGGCCCTCTTGCTAATCACCCTAATTAGGCCCGGTTAAGCTGTTTTTCACCTTCTAAACCTTATTTCAGCCATATCTCCCAAATGGTGAGTCCGTTTGGCTAATGTGATCACTCTACGGAAAGGTAAACCATCTCCGGATGTAATGGAAGTGGTTTCGGGTCAAAATTTGTAACAACCCGAAAATCTGGGCCAGTTTAAAAATTTTATTTTGGCAATTTTAGCGAATATTGATTATTTAAAAAGAATTATTTTAAATAATATTGTTGAGAAATTTATTTTGAATGAAATTCAAACGTATATAGTTATATAGTTCGTCGTTAGAATATAAATAATTATATATAATTATAAAAGGAATTGAAAATGGCGCGGTAGTTCGATAATTCGATTTCAAACTTCAATTGAACGTACCGGGTGCAAAATAAACCGGATTTTAGTGAAACCAAAAATAATAGAATCTAATTGATAATATCTTTCCAACGAATCTGAAAGATCAAAATTTCATAGCGGGAATCAAAAGATATGTCCAGTTGAAAATTCTGAATAGTCGCTATGGAATTCAGGCCCTTAAAAATGGGAATTTTGCAAACGACCTCGGATTTCGACGAAACCACTCTTGTTGGGTCCGTGATGTAAAGTTATTGCTAGGTTCCAAATTTCATAATTTTTCGAATCAATATGCGAGCGTGGCAAAAGAAAACGTGTTTGACCAGTTTCAGTTGATTTTAATCGACTTGAAAATGGCCATTTTTCCAACGGTCTCTGAATTAGACGAAACTAGTTTTATTAGGACCGTATCGTCAATACGAAGCTAGAAAATATTTTTTTGGAATTTTTCGAGTTAGTATGTGACTCCAGTAAATTGAAATGCGCGTTCAAATTCATTATATAGAGTTATATGTTGATTTTGACGAAAACTGATCATCACGATCGAATCAGCCTACGATATATATCCCATTGTGTTCGGAATGGGGATAATTAGCTATGGGCGATAGTCGGTGGGTCTCGTTTGGAGGTCGAAAATAAAAGTTGCTTTTTGGTGGAAAATAAATTAATTAAATAATAAAATTCCTCTCTCCTCACCCTTACCTTCTCTCTGGCCCCCTTCTTCGATTCATTCCACAGAAAAGAAAAACTCCATATTTGAAAAGATAAAAATAGATTTTTTTTTATCGAAATGAACTAGTTTTGAACTAGAATTATAATTCTATTTATTTTTAAAATAAATAAACTGGATTAGATATGGTTTTGAAAATAACCAGAATTTCCAATAATTGCATTGGAATGGATTTGAATCGAAATGGTCTTTGGATTATTTCGATGTTAGATTTCGTGATTATACAGATGTTGTTATGGAAATTTGAGAGATATATATATATATATATATATATATATATATATATATATATATATCGTTATTTCCAATACGATATTTGTTGGTCGTAGAATTTGATATTGAATATAAGCCGGTATATTTTCTATTCAGAGCCTTGTGTTTAATGTCAAATGTGATTTGGGTTTGTCGTGAATGGTGTCTTTATTAACATTGTTCTTGAACCCAATTGAGAAAAGATTAAATCTTTTTATTTAGATTTAATGAAGTGTACCAATTAAATAATATTTAATTGGAATCGAATTAGTATTGATTTTTGGGTTTATCGTGAACAGTGTTTTAGATAACACTTGTTCTTTAACCCGATAATTAATGGAAGGTGATTTTGGGTATACCGTGAACCGTGTTTTAAATGACACTGATTCTTTAACCCAGTCAAAGATTAAAACTAAGTGGAGTTTTAATGAATCTTTAATTAGATTGAAATAATCGAAATGGAGTATCACCAGTTTTGCTCCAGGCATTAGTTAAATCTTTAATTAGATTTGAACGTGAAATGGTAATTGAATTTACCGATAACACCGTGGTGTTAGATATGAAGTATAACCAGTTTTACTTCATGGGATGAATTTGTTGGGATTGGGAAATTAAAACCAATGATACTTCGGTAAGGTTCGTTAATCTCGACTAGTTGAATCGAAATTCAAAAGGAGATTAGAGAATAAATTCAAGGAATTTATCTTCGATAAAATTAATAGGAACCTTTCCCTATGAATGTGAAATTTAGAAACTAACTGTCGGTTAGCCAGGCAGAATGGTTTTCTGGACATTGATCTGATGTTGGTTTCGGCCTTCGGGGTTAATATTTGGGGAATTGTTCTCTTGATTAATTTACGGTTAGTGACTGATGAATTGGAATGAGGCGTATGTTGTGTTTGTGTAACACCTATTTAAAATATACGCGGGTTATTCAGAAAGTCCGGGTTTATCCCATTCTGAATAACTGATACGACGATAAGTCGAAGATGAAGACGATGGTCGAAGACCGGAGGTCTTCACGTCGTTTGGGTGATTACCGATGATCTTTATTGGGCTGTACACCCAAGAAGATGGAAACAGTTGGTGATCGTCCAGATGTGTTTGGAGATCGAAGGATATGCGAGGAAAGTGCCTCCGGTTCCATTCAGACCCAGAACGGACTTGTAAATGGACTGTGTGTCTGACATCGGATTTCATTCTCTGTGACTGATCTCGGTTGCATAGAATGGTTTGCCTTTGTGGCATGCTAAGATGCCAATGATCAAGGCTTCTGTTGAAAAGCAAAGTCTTATGGTTGATGATCAAAGCACAGCCTGTGTGGCACTGCTTTGTGTAACGTGAATTCGCGAGCCTCACACCTCGGTATGAACCAAAAACTGGAGACGGACATCAGGGATACGGACATATGCTGGTTTCTAGTTAGGAGTGGCGTCAGTGCTTGAACTGGCTGACGAGTTTGACTCATGTGGTTGTTGGAATTGGAGGCGCCTCGGTTATATCGGTCGTTCTCGAACCGATGGAGTCAGTAGACTCATTTATGCCCCATAGGGCAGACTAGCATATAGTTCAGGCATTTTAATCCACTCCGTGTGGACCGGCCCTGACGATCCAAGGGCCCACCTGAGTCTGGTTCCTGAGGCTGGGGCTAGAGAGTCTCGAATCGGTTGAGGACTATCTTTTGCCTCGGTTCATAGATGGAAACCCAATTTCCAAATACGTGACATTTGCGGTTTTAATTGTAGAACTAGTATGGCGACATGATATATGGTACCCATGCCGTCTATGATTGATACTTATGATTTGAAATTGTTTTATACACTATATACTGATAATAATATCAAATGATTTGTTTTAAAACGTATCAAGCATTCTTTGGCTGTTATAAGGGAAAACCCTATCCCCCGGCTTGCGTTGCATTGTGTGATAGGACCTGGGTCTTATAACAGCTTCATTTTTCCTTATTTAGCATTGCGCTGTTTGTTTTATGCACTGGTATCCTTGGGAGGAAACCCATTCCGTGTTATACGGCGTGGTCCCTTGATTTGCCTAACTTTAAAAATAAAGATTAATAATTGTTTTAGTTCTCACACCAGTCCCATGACTGACCTGGAGTTTATTGTTTTGACGTAAACTCTGGGTGCCCCTGTTTTGACACGGGCAGCTAGTAGTTTTGGTTTTGCAGATTTATATTCACAGGAATCTGGTTTACAGCTGGAATGATATCCGGAAAGCTTTGTATCTGTATATCTCTTCTGGTTGTGTATTGTATTATTTTCCGCTGCTATGTATTTAAATGTAATTTAAATCTCTGATATTTCTGTGTAATATTCATTTATACTCTGTATATTCTTGTAATCTGATGCATTGTTGTAATATACAATGAAATGTCCTTCCGTCCGCGTTCTGTTGTGGCTTGTTCTTGAACTATCCGCGCTTTCCTTCACGGGGAAGTTACGGGTCTTTACATTTGGTATCAGAGCTTTGGTTTACAAAGCAGAGAACAGAACACATTAGAACCATATGAAAGAATTCATCAGATATTGGATTAGTAATATCCAATGAGAATGACTCGTTAGAGATGGGATCAGTAGTATCCTAGAACGAGTGTGAAGAGTATATTTTTAAAGATGAAACGAATTTTGTTTTGAAAATTAAAATCAATTATTCGTATTTGATTATTTATTTCATATTGATTTGGACAGTCCAGTATATAAAGATTTTGCATATACGCCTTGCAAACGTGGATTTGAAATTTTAATATACTGGATAGATATAGATTCACACTCTAGTCGCCCGAAGATGATTCTGATGATTGTAGCTACATCATCAGAATTAGTGTTCAAGTGTTGAAGGTGTGATATTTATATATCTCCTATTGACTGGTGTGAGAACCAAAATTAGATAGGGCCTATTATTGTGATTTGGCATCAAAAATCTGATTTTTGACTATATATCAAAGTTATGAATTTCAAAAGCTAATCAACTAATTGATTGATGGTTGTGTTGTTTGATTATTGTTTGTTAGTTGAAATTTTAACCATATAGCCAATTTGATCAAATAGTGAATATTATTGAAATTTGGTCGCATTTGCTTGCATATACATATACTTACATTGAACAGGTCATAGCAAGGAGGCTAGAGCAGAGAATAAAATTTGTTTGCCCGACAAATAGGTACATGTTTATCATAATTTACTGTTTTGTTTGGGTGATGATGATTTTATGAGCCTATTGGCTAGCCGCTTGGCTTTTTCTTTTCCTTTTTGAGATCAGAAGGCCTGTATGGCAATTTCGGGATTTTCCCGTGGCCCCCGGTGCAGGGGAGGTTATGGCGAAATTTTTCGAAAATTTAGGGTGTTAGCCAAATTTTTGAAGAATTTGAAAATTCTCAAAAACTGAAAAGTTGGAGAATGGAAGCCAGATCGAACATAGAGTTGATTAATCAAACCACTTTCAACTTTGTTCCTTTTCGGGGACGAAAAGTTTTAAGTGGGGGAGATTGTAACAACCCGAAAATCTGGGCCAGTTTAAAATTTTTATTTTGGCAATTTTAGCGAATTTTGATTATTTAAAATGAATTATTTTAAATAATATCATCGAGAAATTTATTTTGAATGAAATTCAAACGTATATAGTTATATAGTTCATCGTTAGAATATAAATAATTATATATAATTATAAAAGGAATTGAAAATGGCGCGGTAGTTCGATAATTCGATTTCAAACTTCAATTGAATGTACCGGGTGCAAAATAAACCAGATTTTAGTGAAACCAAAAATAATAGAATCTAATTGATAATATCTTTCCAACGAATCTGAAAGATCGAAATTTCATATCAGGAATCAAAAGATATGTCCAGTTGAAAATTCTGAATAGTCGCTATGGAATTCAGGCCCTTAAAAATGGGAATTTTGCAAACGACCTCGGATTTCGACGAAACCACTCTTGTTTGGTCCGGGATATTAAGTTATTTCTAGGTTCCAAATTTCATAATTTTTCGAATCAATATGCGAGCGTGGCAAAAGAAAATGTGTTTGACCAGTTTCAGTTGATTTTAATCGACTGGAAAATGGCCATTTTTCCAACAGTCTCAGAATTAGACGAAACTAGTTTTATTAGGACCGTATCGTCAATACGAAGCTAGAAAATATTTTTCTGGAATTTTTCGAGTTAGTATGTGACTCCAGTAAATTGAAATGCGCGTTCAAATTCAATATATAGAGTTATATGTTGATTTTGACGAAAACTGATCGTAACGATCGAATCAGCCTACGATATATATTCCATTGTGTTCGGAATGGGGGTAATTAGCTATGGGCGACAGTCGGTGGGTCTCGTTTGGAGGTCAAAAATAAAAGTTACTTTTTGGTGGGAAAATAAATTAATTAAATAATAAAATTCCTCTCTCCTCACCCTTACCTTCTCTCTGGCCCCCTTCTTCGATTCATTCCACAGAAAAGAAAAACTCCATATTTGAAAAGATAAAAATAGATTTTTTTTTTATCGAAATGAACTAGTTTTGAACTAGAATTATAATTCTATTTATTTTTAAAATAAATAAACTGGATTAGATATGGTTTTGAAAATAACCAGAATTTCCAATAATTGCATTGGAATGGATTTGAATCGAAATGGTCTTTGGATTATTTCGATGTTAGATTTCGTGATTATACAGATGTTGTTATGGAAATTTGAAAGATATATATATATATATATATATATCGTTATTTCCAATACGATATTTGTTGGTCGTAGAATTTGATATTGAATATAAGCCGGTATATTTTCTATTCAGAGCCTTGTGTTTAATGTCAAATGTGATTTGGGTTTGTCGTGAATGGTGTCTTTATTAACATTGTTCTTGAACCCAATTGAGAAAAGATTAAATCTTTTTATTTAGATTTAATGAAGTGTACCAATTAAATAATATTTAATTGGAATCGAATTAGTATTGATTTTTGGGTTTATCGTGAACAGTGTTTTAGATAACACTTGTTCTTTAACCCGATAATTAATGGAAGGTGATTTTGGGTATACCGTGAACCGTGTTTTAAATGACACTGATTCTTTAACCCAGTCAAAGATTAAAACTAAGTGGAGTTTTAATGAATCTTTAATTAGATTGAAATAATCGAAATGGAGTATCACCAGTTTTGCTCCAGGCATTAGTTAAATCTTTAATTAGATTTGAACGTGAAATGGTAATTGAATTTACCGATAACACCGTGGTGTTAGATATGAAGTATAACCAGTTTTACTTCATGGGATGAATAGGTTGGGATTGGGAAATTAAAACCAATGATACTTCGGTAAGGTTCGTTAATCTCGACTAGTTGAATAGAAATTCAAAAGGAGATTAGAGAATAAATTCAAGAAATTTATCTTGGATAAAATTAATGGGAACCTTTCCCTATGAATGTGAAATTTAGAAACTAACTGTCGGTTAGCCAAGCAGAATGGTTTTCTGGATATTGATCTGATGTTGGTTTCGGCCTTCGGGGTTAATATTTGGGGAATTGTTCTCTTGATTAATTTACGGTTAGTGACTGATGAATTGGAATGAGGCATATGTTGTGTTTGTGTAACACCTATTTAAAATATACGTGGGTTATTCAGAAAGTCCAGGTTTATCCCATTCTGAATAACTGATACGACGATAAGTCGAAGATGAAGACGATGGTCGAAGACCGGAGGTCTTCACGTCGTTTGGGTGATTACCGATGATCTTGATTGGGCTGTACACCTAAGAAGATGGAAACAGTTGGTTATCGTCCAGATGTGTTTGGAGATCGAAGGATATGCGAGGAAAGTGCCTCCGGTTCCATTCAGACCCAGAACGGACTTGTAAATGGACTGTGTGTCTGACATCGGATTTCATTCTCTGTGACTGATCTCGGTTGCATAGAATGGTTTGCCTTTGTGGCATGCTAAGATGCCAATGATCAAGGCTTCTGTTGAAAAGCAAAGTCTTATGGTTGATGATCAAAGCACAGCCTGTGTGGCACAGCTTTGTGTAACGTGAATTCGCGAGCCTCACACCTCGGTATGAACCAAAAACTGGAGACGGACATTAGGGATACGGACATATGCTGGTTTCTAGTTAGGAGTGGCGTCAGTGCTTGAACTGGCTGACGAGTTTGACTCATGTGGTTGTTGGAATTGGAGGCGCCTCGGTTATATCGGTCGTTCTCGAACCGTTGGAGTCAGTAGACTCATTTATGCCCCATAGGGCAGACTAGCATATAGTTCAGGCATTTTAATCCACTCCGTGTGGACCGGCCCTGACGATCCAAGGGCCCACCTGAGTCTGGGTCCTGAGGCTCGGGCTAGAGAGTCTCGAATCGGTTGAGGACTATCTTTTGCCTCGGTTCATAGATGGAAACCCAATTTCCAAATACGTGACATTTGCGGTTTTAATTGTAGAACTAGTATGGCGACATGATATATGGTACCCATGACGTCTATGATTGATACTTATGATTTGAAATTGTTTTATACACTATATACTGATAATAATATCAAATGATTTGTTTTAAAACGTATCAAGCATTCTTTGGCTGTTATAAGGGAAAACCCTATCCCCCGGCTTGCGTTGCATTGTGTGATAGGACCTGGGTCTTATAACAGCTTCATTTTTCCTTATTTAGCATTGCGCTGTTTGTTTTATGCACTGGTATCCTTGGGAGGAAACCCATTCCGTGTTATACGGCGTGGTCCCTTGATTTGCCTAACTTTAAAAATAAAGATTAATAATTGTTTTAGTCCTCACACCAGTCCCATGACTGACCTGGAGTTTATTGTTTTGACGTAAACTCTGGGTGCCCCTGTTTTGACACGGGCAGCTAGTAGTTTTGGTTTTGCAGATTTATATTCACAGGAATCTGGTTTACAGCTGGAATGATATCCGGAAAGCTTTGTATCTGTATATCTCTTCTGGTTGTGTATTGTATTATTTTCCGCTGCTATGTATTTAAATGTAATTTAAATCTCTGATATTTCTGTGTAATATTCATTTATACTCTGTATATTCTTGTAATCTGATGCATTGTTGTAATATACAATGAAATGTCCTTTCGTCCGCGTTCTGTTGTGGCTTGTTCTTGAACTATCCGCGCTTTCCTTCACGGGGAAGTTACAGGTCTTTACATTTGGTATCAGAGCTTTGGTTTACAAAGCAGAGAACAGAACACATTAGAACCATATGAAAGAATTCATCAGATATTGGATTAGTAATATCCAATGAGAATAACTCGTTAGAGATGGGATCAGTAGTATCCTAGAACGAGTGTGAAGAGTATATTTTTAAAGATGAAACGAATTTTGTTTTGAAAATTAAAATCAATTATTCGTATTTGATTATTTATTTCATATTGATTTGGACAGTCCAGTATATAAAGATTTTGCATATACGCCTTGCAAACGTGGATTTGAAATTTTAATATACTGGATAGATATAGATTCACACTCTAGTCGCCCGAAGATGATTCTGATGATTGTAGCTACATCATCAGAATTAGTGTTCGAGTGTTGAAGGTGTGATATTTATATATCTCCTATTGACTGGTGTGAGAACCAAAATTAGATAGGGCCTATTATTGTGATTTGGCATCAAAAATCTGATTTTTGACTATATATCAAAGTTATGAATTTCAAAAGCTAATCAACTAATTGATTGATGGTTGTGTTGTTTGATTATTGTTTGTTAGTTGAAATTTTAACCATATAGCCAATTTGATCAAATAGTGAATATTATTGAAATTTGGTCGCATTTGCTTGCATATACATATACTTACATTGAACAGGTCATAGCAAGGAGGCTAGAGCAGAGAATAAAATTTGTTTGCCCGACAAATAGGTACATGTTTATCATAATTTACTGTTTTGTTTGGGTGATGATGATTTTATGAGCCTATTGGCTAGCCGCTTGGCTTTTTCTTTTCCTTTTTGAGATCAGAAGGCCTGTATGGCAATTTCGGGATTTTTCCGTGGCCCCCGGTGCAGGGGAGGTTATGGCGAAATTTTTCGAAAATTTAGGGTGTTAGCCAAATTTTTGAAGAATTTGAAAATTCTCAAAAACTGAAAAGTTGGAGAATGGAAGCCAGATCGAACGTAGAGTTGATTAATCAAACCACTTTCGACTTTGTTCCTTTTCGAGGACGAAAAGTTTTAAGTGGGGGAGATTGTAACAACCCGAAAATCTGGGCCAGTTTAAAATTTTTATTTTGGCAATTTTAGCGAATTTTGATTATTTAAAATGAATTATTTTAAATAATATCGTCGAGAAATTTATTTTGAATGAAATTCAAACGTATATAGTTATATAGTTCATCGTTAGAATATAAATAATTATATATAATTATAAAAGGAATTGAAAATGGCGTGGTAGTTCGATAATTCGATTTCAAACTTCAATTGAATGTACCGGGTGCAAAATAAACCAGATTTTAGTGAAACCAAAAATAATAGAATCTAATTGATAATATCTTTCCAACGAATCTGAATGATCGAAATTTCATATCAGGAATCAAAAGATATGTCCAGTTGAAAATTCTGAATAGTCGCTATGGAATTCAGGCCCTTAAAAATGGGAATTTTGCAAACGACCTCGGATTTCGACGAAACCACTCTTGTTGGGTCCGGGATATAAAGTTATTTCTAGGTTCCAAATTTCATAATTTTTCGAATCAATATGCGAGCGTGGCAAAAGAAAATGTGTTTGACCAGTTTCAGTTGATTTTAATCGACTGGAAAATGGCCATTTTTCCAACAGTCTCAGAATTAGACGAAACTAGTTTTATTAGGACCGTATCGTCAATATGAAGCTAGAAAATATTTTTCTGGAATTTTTCGAGTTAGTATGTGACTCTAGTAAATTGAAATGCGCGTTCAAATTCAATATATAGAGTTATATGTTGATTTTGACGAAAACTGATCGTAACGATCGAATCAGCCTACGATATATATCCCATTGTGTTCGGAATGGGGGTAATTAGCTATGGGCGACAGTCGGTGGGTCTCGTTTGGAGGTCAAAAATAAAAGTTGCTTTTTGGTGGGAAAATAAATTAATTAAATAATAAAATTCCTCTCTCCTCACCCTTACCTTCTCTTTGGCCCCCTTCTTCGATTCATTCCACAGAAAAGAAAAACTCCATATTTGAAAAGATAAAAATAGATTTTTTTATCGAAATGAACTAGTTTTGAACTAGAATTATAATTCTATTTATTTTTAAAATAAATAAACTAGATTAGAAATGGTTTTGAAAATAACCAGAATTTCCAATAATTGCATTGGAATGGATTTGAATCGAAATGGTCTTTGGATTATTTCGATGTTAGATTTCGTGATTATACAGATGTTGTTATGGAAATTTGAAAGATATATATATATATATATATATCGTTATTTCCAATACGATATTTGTTGGTCGTAGAATTTGATATTGAATATAAGCCGGTATATTTTCTATTAAGAGCCTTGTGTTTAATGTCAAATGTTATTTGGGTTTGTCATGAATGGTGTCTTTATTAACATTGTTCTTGAACCCAATCGAGAAAAGATTAAATCTTTTTATTTAGATTTAATGAAGTGTACCAATTAAATAATATTTAATTGGAATCGAATTAGTATTGATTTTTGGGTTTATCGTGAACAGTGTTTTAGATAACACTTGTTCTTTAACCCGATAATTAATGGAAGGTGATTTTGGGTTTACCGTGAACCATGTTTTAAATGACACTGATTCTTTAACCCAGTCAAAGATTAAAACTAAGTGGAGTTTTAATGAATCTTTAATTAGATTGAAATAATCGAAATGGAGTATCACCAGTTTTGCTCCAGGCGTTAGTTAAATCTTTAATTAGATTTGAACGTGAAATGGTAGTTGAATTTACCGATAACACCGTGGTGTTAGATAAGAAGTATAACCAGTTTTACTTCAAGGGATGAATAGGTTGGGATTGGGAAATTAAAACCAATGATACTTCGGTAAGGTTCGTTAATCTCGACTAGTTGAATCGAAATTCAAAAGGAGATTAGAGAATAAATTCAAGAAATTTATCTTGGATAAAATTAATGGGAACCTTTCCCTATGAATGTGAAATTTAGAAACTAACTGTCGGTTAGCCAAGCAGAATGGTTTTCTGGATATTGATCTGATGTTGGTTTCGGCCTTCGGGGTTAATATTTGGGGAATTGTTCTCTTGATTAATTTACTGTTAGTGACTGATGAATTGGAATGAGGCATATGTTGTATTTGTGTAACACCTATTTAAAATATACGCGGGTTATTCAGAAAGTCCGGGTTTATCCCATTCTGAATAACTGATACGACGATAAGTCGAAGATGAAGACGATGGTCGAAGACTGGAGGTCTTCACGTCGTTTGGGTGATTACCGATGATCTTGATTGGGCTGTACACCCAAGAAGATGGAAACAGTTGGTGATCGTCCAGATGTGTTTGGAGATCGAAGGATATGCGAGGAAAGTGCCTCCGGTTCCATTCAGACCCAAAACGGACTTGTAAATGGACTGTGTGTCTGACATCGGATTTCATTCTCTATGACTGATCTCGGTTGCATAGAATGGTTTGCCTTTGTGGCATGCTAAGATGCCAATGATCAAGGCTTCTGTTGAAAAGCAAAGTCTTATGGTTGATGATCAAATCACAGCCTGTGTGGCACAGCTTTGTGTAACGTGAATTCGCGAGCCTCACACCTCGGTATGAACCAAAAACTGGAGACGGACATCAGGGATACGGACATATGCTGGTTTCTAGTTAGGAGTGGCGTCAGTGCTTGAACTGGCTGACGAGTTTGACTCATGTGGTTGTTGGAATTGGAGGCGCCTCGGTTATATCGGTCGTTCTCGAACCGATGGAGTCAGTAGACTCATTTATGCCCCATAGGGCAGACTAGCATATAGTTCAGGCATTTTAATCCACTCCGTGTGGACCGGCCCTGACGATCCAAGGGCCCACCTGAGTCTGGGTCCTAAGGCTCGGGCTAGAGAGTCTCGAATCGGTTGAGGACTATCTTTTGCCTCGGTTCATAGATGGAAACCCAATTTCCAAATACGTGACATTTGCTGTTTTAATTGTAGAACTAGTATGGCGACATGATATATGGTACCCATGCCGTCTATGATTGATACTTATGATTTGAAATTATTTTATATACTATATACTGATAATAATATCAAATGATTTGTTTTAAAACGTATCAAGCATTTTTTGGCTGTTATAAGGGAAAACCCTATCCCCCGGCTTGCGTTGCATTGTGTGATAGGACCTAGGTCTTATAACAGCTTCATTTTTCCTTATTTAGCATTGCGCTGTTTGTTTTATGCACTGGTATCCTTGGGAGGAAACCCATTCCGTGTTATATAGCGTGGTCCCTTGATTTGCCAAACTTTAAAAATAAAGATTAATAATTGTTTTTGTTCTCACACCAGTCCCATGACTGACCTGGAGTTTATTGTTTTGACCTAAACTCTGGGTGCCCCTATTTTGACACGGGCAGCTAGTAGTTTTGGTTTTGCAGATTTATATGCACAGGATCCTGGTTTACAGCTGGAATGATATCCGGAAAGCTTTGTATCCGTATAACTCTTCTAGTTGTGTATTGTATTATTTTCCGCTGCTATGTATTTAAATGTAATTTAAATCTCTGATATTTCTGTGTAATATTCATTTATACTCTGTATATTCTTGTAATCTGATGCATTGTTGTAATATACAATGAAATGTCCTTTCGTCCGCGTTCTGTTGTGGCTTGTTCTCGAACTATCCGCGCTTTCCTTCACGGGGAATTTACGGGTCTTTACAAAATTCCTTACTATTCAAAAGTTACGGCCGAAACAAGATCAGTTAGGGGCAAAACGGTCACTAAAAAATCGGCAAAAATCATGAACATGGGAAATGACCCCAATAGTCGTCTCCCAAAGTTACATGGCTATAGGATTTCGCATGAAAAAGTAATAAATATTCTACGATCCCTTGATGCGTAGAATGCGGGTCGTTACAGGAGTTACCCTACATCTAGTTCCGCACTACATACGGTCTTTAACCATTATCACTTCAATTATACTCCTTGATTTCAAGGCTATAAGGAGACACACTTTAGATTCTCAAACCTCCGGTATAGCCAGCTTGATTTTAATCAAATAAGTCGCTTCCAATTGCTTTTTACTAAGCATAATCAAACCTGACAAGATTTAGGGCTGCCTGGTCACACCAGTAAAGAAATTTGATTTGTTTTTACAAAGAATGCAGACTTGGATATTTCGATCTTGATTACAATTGCTCCTATCATCCTGAATTATATTTTTACCTTTATAGAATGGAGAGAGTTTAATGATAATCAAATCATAGAACAATTGTCTTTATTCAATTTGAAATTTGGTAGAATTTAAATACAGAATTGGTAGAATTTAAGATTAAAGAGAAAGGAGTGAAGAAATATGAGAGCGAAGTTGTTAAAATCATTTTTGGAACAAGGATATATATATATGTGTGTGTGTGTGTGTGCGCGCGCGCATGAAAGAGAGAGAGAGTGAGTGAAGAGAAATGATACTTGGTGAATGTTTTATAGACACTTACATTAAAATTTGGGTTTTAAAATTACTAATCTATGCCAACATACATGAGATGCTATGTCGACATACCTTAGTGTGTTTTGGAAACTAGTTTGTTTAAAAATTGATTTGGAACTATAAATTATATATAATGATTTAGAACTTTGTGAAACTATTTAAACATTGTAAAGCTTTAAAAAAACTTGTAAAAATATTTTGAAAGTATTTAAACAAGAATATAATATTTATATTTAAAACTATTATAATCAAATATAAGTAAAGATATAAAAATCATAGTAGAATGTCAAGGTATAAGCATATGAAATCATAGTATAAGTAAAAGCAAAAAATCTGATAATAGGTATTTATATACTATTATATTATTATCGAGTTTCATTTCAAGGATGCTCAAGCAATCCATAAATTTTCAAACTGAAACGTCTCACTTATTTCTTTTACCTCAGGCTCCCAGAATATAAAACTAAATTAGTAAATTTAACCTGTTACCCTCTTTTTTTAGCCAAGTCCTAATGTTAAATTAATTTGACGTTGCCGGCCTAATTCTTTCATCGCATCCACCACGATGGCACAAGATAGTTTCCTGATCTATCTTTATCATCCTATGATTAACAGTGACCTTCTTTCCTTAAACAACTGATAGATTGTCGCCTAGATGTAGATGGGTAGCTAGGGAAGTTACTAGCCCGATGTGATGCACATACCTATATGTTTTAAATGCATTCGACATTTTCTCCTTCCTTCTTTCTATCAATGGTGGGTTTTTGTTGAATGTGGAGATTATTGTTGCTCTCGAGTGTAACTCGTAAATAAATTAAGTTCTTCAATTTGTTCTTTTACAGTGAATAGATTATATATCCTTAGTTTGTCATAATTTAATTATTAGGTTGAAAATACTTATATGTATACATAACTATCAATATAGTTTAAGGAAATAGTCCAGATGAGCCTATGTGATGTTGCTTTTGAATCGAGGTTAGGAGTTGCACTATCAGCTCGAACAAGGAAAACCTCGATTCTTTTATTTATACCAGCTAGAACAGTAAAAATGCACAAATATAGGCATAAATTATATTATTTGGTTCTATTGCTATCATGATTTTAACTGTACTCATTTACTAAAGTAAATTTCTGATGATTTAAGGATACTATACACAGCTATATTTAGAGTAAACATATACTTATCATTAGATTTCAATTATTTGTTTCGTATTATCTTTTTGCCTAATACTATAGCTCAACAAAACCTATTTGATAATATTTTTCATAGAATTTATTTCCTTAGTTTACTGTGAGCAGCTAGAATTCTTATCAATACTGGAACTCATAGGGAAGAAAATGGAGTTATGGATGGAATCAAATATGTAGTATTTACAGAAAAAAGTATTCGGTTATTGGGGAACAATCAATATACTTCTAATGTCGAATAAGGATCAACTAGGACAGAAATAAAGCATTGGGTCGAACTCTATATCATGTGGATACTATCTAATAAAATTTGTGATATCGTATCTTCATATTGCAACATATCTGCATGTTAGGATTTCATACAAGGAACAATAGATATGTAATCTATTTGTTACAGTTTTGATACCATCATTTGCTATAAATTCCTATATTATTCAGTAAGGTAGTATATAATTCTATTTTTCATGAAAAATTTCTAAATTAGGCTTTGCACAACATCTTCTCTTACATAAATATTGAAACTTCATCTAAAGGTTTTTTATCACAAAACATTAACGTTTTAGAGATGATTTTGTGACATATTATTTACTAAAATAAGTGTGTGATAATTTTGTAAGTGGTACCTTTGTTATCTAAGCTCTTTGTTATTTACGCTTTGAACATGCACTGAACTGTTCTGGGTCTTGGACCAGAATTATGCTTTATCTCTCCTTTGATTGAATATCTAATTATTAGAAACATCCATTCCTACATAACATTTTATAAACTATAGTATATTGAATGTCATGTCCATTATTGTTTATGCACTAAAGTTAATGGATGTTGGGAGCTCCTACACTGGACTACATGTTTTAATTTGATTCCACCAAATTCAGTCAGATTTAACTGGATCATAAAAGAGGTTTTGGTAAAGAAACCTTCTTTCTCTTAGGTTATTTCGACAAGTTCAGTTAGAATTTTATTGTTGTTCCTCTTACAATAGCAGCAAATTTCCAATAGCACTTATTATTTTCCGATAAGTATGTTGTTACTCATGATCATGGTTTTGTAGCTTATGCATAATTATGGTTACAAGTTTATACCATGTTGAATCCAAATGAGCTTAACATTGTTGGATGTTCATGTTTCTAAAGTCTAGGTGATATGTAGATTTTTGATTCTTTCTTTCTTGCATATTTTATATCAACCTTTGTGCTTTACCACAGCTGTTTTGCTTGCTGATGCAAGCCATGGTGAAAATAATTCAAAATTCCATCTAAATAAAAAGATATATTATATAATATACTTATTTATTCAAGGCCTTGAAATACATGTGGTATGATACAACTGTCATTGATGGAGTGTAAATTGCTAAAATTGAAAACTAGGAGATGAGGAAAGGAAAATGTTGGCACCAAAATTTGCATTGACCAATTTTGAAGAAGTGGAATCTTCAAAACCCAAAAAGTAGAAGGCTCGAGACAACGAAACCGAATCTAAACAAAAAAGCTTTAGGGATAGCTACGTCGACATCGAGAGCGAAGAATAAAAGGTACGAGACCAATACTGTTACAATCAGATTTTGATACTGAAACAAAATAGAGGTGAAGGGGTATCGAAATGGTGCTAACTTCGGAATAGAAGCTAGGAAATCCTAATGCCGATACCGGAAACAAAAGAAAAGAAAAGATTGGTTTACATGCTATCAGTACCAACGTAGAAGGCAGAAGCTTGGTACCAATACAGGGAAGATAGGGTCAAGGCAATACCAAAACTAACGTGCAATAAGCAATCAAAAGTGGATACGACACCAACACCGAAAGCAAAAAAGGAAGAAAGCCGAAGGCATATGATTCAATACTGGGGTGAAGATCCATCAAAAGAGAAACACGGTCGATAACCACATTGTAACAAAGTGCTATCGGTATCAATCAGCTTGATATCGATATTTTTGATAAAGATAAAGCCAAATGTTAGAGCACGAAACCAATTTGAATTTGGGTAAAGTGCTATCGATACCAATACACTTAGTATCGACACCACTACCAAAAGGCAGCCTTAAAGTCATGAAGGAAGGAATGTGAACCGATACTCGGAAGCTACTAAAGAAGGGTAGAGCTTAAGATCTGTTACCAGAACAAAGGGACTAAGAGGACGAAGCTAGCTCCAAGACATGAGCGCTATTGACACCCATAAGTAGTTATATTTCCCAATGACGATACCAAGACAAAGAGAAAGAATGCATGCTATTTGCATTAACATGTTGAAAGCATAGGGATTGATGTTGATACTATTGATCTGGTTTCGGTACCAAGAAGAAGGAAACATGCTATCGACACCAACATGTTGTAGACAGTCGGTATAATGTCGATACTAGAGAGGAAGGTAGTTGATCCAATTTTAGTACCCATGGAAAGGACACAGAAGCCAGGAATTAATACAAAGAAACAAGGTTAAACGTTAAAGCAGTACTAAAAGCTAACAGTAAAACGAAGCCTAAGTATCGAAGCTAAATACCAACACCAAAGGAAGCAACTTCATTCATAAAGAAAGGCATGAAGATGATATCGAGGGTTAATGCACTAAATGGAAGTGTAGAATCAAGCTACAAAAACAATTATTAGCATCAATAAAGAAAATACCACTTGCAAAGAATAAGGAGCACGATACTGATACCACAACAGAAGTGTGAAACCAACATCAAAATAATGGAGGAAGCAGAATGCCATGATACCAACAGGCTTGGTATCGATATCGGAACCTAAGACAGAGTAGAGTTAAGGAAATGGATAACGGAAACTCGGAATCGAAACCAAAGACCGTCGAAGTGGGTCAACACTGAGAAAGCATCAAGCAAACTAAAGCAATTTTCCTCGAAGCCAATAGCAACACAGGCGGGCCGATATCGACACCAAATGGCCACTGCCGAAGCCAGAAGCACTCCAAACCGAGCTTTTTTATGATCACAACCAAAAAGTGACCAATTTGTCTATAAATAAGACCCTAGATGTCTTATTTTGTTGGATTTTTCCCTATTCCACAATCTTGTAACAATTTCTTGGAGAAAAAACCTTAATTGGTAAATCAATTTGGGGATTTTACTTGTAATCACTTATGTACTCACATAAGTGATCAATAAAGAGAGAAATCAATGCTTGTCGCCAATATCATGCATTTTCTTATCATTAATCTTCAACAAAGCTTCATAAGCCTTCGACAATGTGTCATGCCTAAGCCTAATTACCAAAATAACCTTCGTTAAGCCGTTTAGCTTCCTGCCTTGTGTTGAGCTTAGGAAACCCTTATCCCAAGGTAACAGTTGGTCCTTGAGTCTCATAAGCATGATACTTACATCTTGGAGGAAGAGTAACTAATCTTTGGGCTTGAGACCTTGATATTTAGGAAACGGTGGATTAACTTGAGCTTGTATGAACTAAATAATCCGTTAATTCCCTTAGATCCAAATCCTTAACCTTAATTCCGGTGTTGACGAAAAATAACGTTAATAGGAAATAGCCTTACACAAAGGCAGAATTGTGAATTTTATAATCAATTTTTTTGTTATTTCTAGACACTAATAATTTTGTAACATGTTGTGAGTACATAATTGCTTGTGAATCTTAAACAAAAAAGAAGCCTCAAAAGTACTGGCCTCTTAGTTCTTTGTTGAATTCATTCCATTATTTTACGTCTATTATTTTGTGTATGTCCATAAAAAAAATTGTTGATTTTTTATTGTTATATTATTATAAAATCTTATTTTGTTTCTAAACTTCATTAGCTCATTTTTTTACTTTCTACTATCAAGTTATTTTCATTGCTGCTGTTATCCATTTTAAGGATCTATGTAAAACCATTTGCATGTTCAATTTAGCAAAGAAAATATCTACCGTTGTGATCCTCAATTTGGAGGCCTATTATACACTAATATAAATATTTGATATCGTCCAAAATAGTTGCAGATTACACTTTGATCAATCCAATCATCACCAAACTTGGCACATGACCTGATATAGAACCTTGAAGCTACACACCAAATTTCGGAACCCCACGATCCACCGTGGTGGATCGGTACCGATCAATAGGACATGGATCGGTGTAGGTCCATATACTTAGCTGATTTTGACATGAATTCTTTTCTTGTCGTCTTCCAGCATCCTCCAGAGCTCATGCACTATGTTTGTCTGAACCTGATCTTCTGAACCTCTGATCTGCTTTGTTATTCGATTCTAAGTCCTATGACACATAACTTTGAACGGAAAATCACGACATCATACAAGTCAGCAAAATCAAACAGTAATCAATATAATCTCAAACATGAACAGTCATATAACACATACAAACATGATTCATATCATAATAATAACACATTTATAATAATTTGACATTAATTACACATTAAGCATGATGGATCTAACAAATTACGTGATATATGATCAAATTAGGTTGTCTTAGGGCATCTAGATTTGAAATTAACATATATATATATATGCTGATTTTAGGATAAAATTATCATATGTGGTGTTTGATTACCATGTGATAGATCTCTATCACTCACCTAAACCTAGAACAGATGCAATATAGATGAAAACAAATCTGGACAGCAAAGAAAACCCTTGAATCCCCTGCAAAACAGAGAGATTGAATCCCCTTTAATGTATCTTACGTATACATGTGATATAAAATGATTTAAAGAAACAAATTAGGATTTTAGGGATTAGGTTGGACCGGTCAACAAATGTGTGGAACGATGAGAAGAATCCTAATTCTCTCCTCAAACTCTCTATTTATCATCTTAGTTCATTAGTCTGGTAGGCTTACTGTTGACATGATTTTTTGTCGAAGCTGTCACACGTCAAGTATTTGGTAAGCGACGCGCTCAAGCGTCAAAAAGCACAAAGCAGTAGGGTCAAAGTCGCGTCGCAAACACAAGGATACCCAAAACCTCTATCAGATGGCCTCTTACGGGCCCAATGAACTTTCAAGCAAACTATCATCCGAGCCGAAGGCGAGCCGTGCTCCGAGACAAAGGCGAGCCGTCAAGCAGGTCTGGGCGCAGCGTTGGAGGGGGTCCAGGGCCTCACAGTTTCGGCGGAAATCGACCTAACCGACGGTTAGGTCGAACCAGTGGGCACCACCTGGTTCATCCGATTTTCTCCATGCTGGAAGCTCAGATTCCTTCACTTTATACCAACAAAACCGTGATTCTCTCACTTTGCATTCAGAAACTTCGACACCCAAAAACAGCATGGTTTCTGCACCAAGAAGCTCTACCTCCTCCATCAAACCCGTATACCCCGGCGGGGTGCAAGTTTCGCACTTGGATATTGTTATGCTATTTTTGAGCTTCATGGACATGAACACCAAACTTGGATATTGTTGACCAAGTCAACGCTTTTCAGCGAAGAAGAAGAAGGGCAATTTATTCAAAGTGTAGACCAAGCATATACTTTGTAATTCTATGGTAACACTTCATACTTAGCTATTGTCTTAACGCGTACAACATTGTAAAAGACAAAAGATATGATAAATGATGATCCCAAAGTGGACTTAGGTGTTAGTACCGAACCACTATAAAAGCTGTGTCTCCTGCACTAACTTACTTCACTGCTTATTTGGATAATTGTACACACTTACACATTGGGTATTGGCGTACGATAATTTTTTCCGTCAACACTTACTAATCAACCAAATCAACAGAAATAAAACTAAAAACAACGATATCTCCTAGATTGCTAAGCCAAATCTTTCATGCAACCACTCTATGGAATGATCAAACACCATCTCGATCCAATGAGACCAATTACAAAATCTGATTCGGTCCTTGGTATAATTAAAACAATAAGCCATAAGGGAAAAGTAGTAACAAAATGCTTCAAAAAAAACATGAACATGTCCGCATCCCCATGGACAGCACATTAAAATATGAGAATGATACGACCACTAGGGAATTGAACATAATTATTTTACGATCCTCCGACACGTAAGATACAGTTTGTTACATTCTAGGCTTAGGTGGTGGAAGGAAAGGGGTAATCAGGGAAGAAGTTGAAGATATGACATGGTAGTGCGGCACGACCTGGTGGGTAAGGCTTGGATGGGTAGGGTGAGAAATACTCAGTTCAAATTGAATTTACCGACCAAACCGGTTCATTTTGGTCGGTTCGGATCGGTTTTAAAACTAATTCAGTTTGGTAATTGTAACATACTGACTTTCCCGTACTCTTTGAGTTGACAATCATAACTCACGTCCAACCCAAATTGCATAGAAAAGCAGACAGTTATATGAAAGAAATTAGAGGGTGAGAAAGTAAGAAAGAAATATTAGAATAGAAGAAGAAGAATCAACACAACATAGAGTCTCATATCGCAACGGAACAAAATAAATATAGAAATAAATCTTTATTGAGAGCTTGAAATAAAACTTACAATCATCAGAGTACATCACACATTTGGACAGTTATAATAATAAACAATCACATAGCAGAATAAATAATAGCATACGTCTGAACTCTTCCTTCTCGTCTCTTCTTAACAACCGATAACCTGAACCTGTACAACCCAGTCTAATCCGAGCATTACAAACACCGGGTCAGTCTGGTGAACTGGAGTGAGAAAAACACACTAAGTTTAAATGCATCACATAACTTGATTTTAATGTCAAAATCTTTTCGAAAGAAAAGGATAATCGTAAGACCAAATCCACACATAAATACGGACGGTTTTTACCTTACGATAACCCAAAACACTTTTAAAAACAATATTATTCTGATATTATGATAGTGTCTAAATACAAGTAAATATCAACCTAGCGGAACGCTTGCATCTCACGCTCCACATATATAGTATATAATTAAAGCGGCAGGCACTTATTTGGGAATGGATTTCCTGGCAAAGTATGGGACCACCTTTCCGACAATGTACCTCTGGCGATGACTACATTGCGGTTCAACAAGAACATCTTGCAACCCAGGCTAAACTTGACTGGCCCCTCACTTTCTCTTGAGAGTACCAAATATATAATTATCACGGTTGGCGGCCAGCCAACTGAACCGATAGCATAAATACATAAATAAAAAGGGATAACCGAAGGCATTTGATTTCACCAGATCTAGTAATGATATACCCTTTTGATGGGTGCAACCCACATAGACGTGCGACTACCCGATTTTATGCCATTCCTGGTTGATGAGGCTAGAGGTTAAGCGTATTCTTTAGCATAGCATGTCTTCATCCACTCTGAATGCCATATTGTCAGATTCACCAGATATCACTAATTGATGTCCCCAAAAATACTCAGGGTGCTTAGCAAAAGAAGGTGTCTTCTCCGCCTCCAACGGAAATACGTTTGAAGAAATCAACGTACGTGATCCCTTTGGAAATACTCTGTCAGGCACTCGTCCATACAAGTCATCCAGGAACAGGATGAACCGAAGGCACCCTCCTACCACATCATAGGAATCTCCAGATAGATCGATAGCAAGTAGTCCTTGTAGTCCGTAGATTCCAATCATGACAAAATCACTGCCAAAAATATATCTCTAGGGATTAGCCAGAGAAATTCAACAGTAGCTCCTCCACTCATGAAGATTTATGGTCTTCAATTGCTCCATCTCGATTAGCATCTTCCACGTATTCGTATTTATTGGTCGAAATGGTTTTCGAATATAAATTCAATCCCGGTCTTTCCATACCAACACACGTTGGGTCTGATTTTGATAGTCAGTTATTAAACTATCAAAATAGATAATTAAAAATAAAACCAAATGGATCCATTGGTTTAGTACACAGCGTCACTTGGCCTGTAAAGATAATATATTGGTTGTAATACCAAAAACGATATATTGGTTTTAATATATTAATATTCTCAAATCCTTTATTTTAATACTTCGGAATATATCTTAAAATCATTTCAATTTTCTTTCAAATATCGTTTCAAAATATTGCTAAAACATTATTAATTATTTAACATTTGGAAATCGATCCAAATTTATCATTCTTAAAACAATCATTACGAAATCGCCTTTTCATTTCGTAATTTGAATGCCATAATCGTCACTTATACTTTTAGAATAATCCATTATAAATATCATCTGTTTGTTTTGAAAATATCGTTATATTTCCATACAATCTCCTTTTATTATTCTTTAATATAGAAATATTATTTCATATTCTCAAGCCCTTATTAAATCCCTTTACTTTGGAATTCTAATATACGTACATTTCCAACTTCTTCAAATGACATTACATTATTAGTTCACAAAATAATTCACTTCTAGTATTTCGTCATTACAAATAATATATCCTCCGATAATCCTGAAGTCTTTCAAGTTGGGGTATTTTAATTACCTCTCAGACCTTGATCAACAACGTTCTTATCTTAAGATAAATATGGATTGTAATTCAAAAAACCATATTCATTCTAATACGGACCAATACCAGTTCACTATTTTATTAAAAATATGGTTTTATACAACCTTCTTACTTTTGATATCTCCCTTATAAATATAATATTATTACTAAATCAATTGATTTAGTAAGTGATAAATAAAACATCAACCTTTAAACTTTAACTTCTTTAAACTATTTATTTTATTATCTAGATTCTTACTACAAATTGTATTACCAAAACTTTTACCAAATTCAATTGCATGAATACCTTTACCTAAACCTTTTAATTATTTCCTTTGGGAAAATCTTATTCCAATTTCTATCCATTTCACTTAACATCATCATTAGGTAACGTTAATTTAAAATTAACGCTTTAATTTCACATTACTCTTTGTAAACTTGTTTATACAACTTGGTTTAATATAAACCTTTTTCGTCTTGATTCCTCTTTCTTAATTTAACCATTTAATTTAAGCTTAGGTCATTCGCTTAAAATCCTTTTATATTCAATTTACCAAACTTGGTTCAAATACAAACCTGTTCATAAGCTCGCTTAAAAATCAGTTATATTTCATTATTACTTTGATTACTTACCTGAAATTTATTTAAATGAATAGTTCCTTAAATTATTATAATTTAAAATTATAATTTACTTCATCACTAACGGGAACTAATATTAAATTCCCTTTTTTATTCTTATTGAACTAAACAACCATTTGTTAAATTATATCACTATTTTAATCGGTATAAATTAATTTAATTTAACAATCAATCTCCGTTAAAACAGTTAGGTTGGTCAATTGTTAAACATGATTAACTCATTTGTCAATTCTAACTCGTCTTTTCATTTAAATTAATTAATAATATAATATAATTAATTTAAATTATCCCATTTACTTTGCTTATTATTAAATAGATAATAATCGATTAATATAATCCTATTTTAGTTATTACTTAAAAATAATTAATCCCAATTATTACTCGTTACATTTATCCATGCTCCCCGGCTTATCCATCTTATTAATATAAGAATTAGTTTTATAAATCATTTAACAATTACGATGAGGCACATGCTTCGCAAATGGTATATTTTTGGTATAGAAATGGTATTTGAGGTTAAAACAATCAATATATGTGTGTGCTTCGCACACGGTATACTTTTAATATGAAAAAAGTATTTGTGGTTGAAACAGTCAATATAAGCGTGTGCTTTGCACACGGTATATTTTTCTTTGTATAAACTTCATTTTAAATAATATACATAAAATTCTATATTCAGTTATAAAATAATTTTTATAACTTCATTTCTAACGATTCACCTAACGGTAAATCAATCTTTATAAAACGATTACAATTTTAGGCCATCTATTGTCTATTTCTCAACCAATATTTCTCATTGGTTAATACCAAGGGTTCAACAGTAATCAATAATTAATCCATCATCCAATCGGGTTATTAAACAGTACATGTGATATAACATGAAAATAAACAATAAATTTGAGGAATCCGGTTGGATCCCTCCAACTTGTTCTTCCCGGTATCCAATACGACAATCTTATAATAAACATGAATAATTAATTCAACTGGTGACGATCAACTAACAAGCATTCAAGCATCCAATTCAATTTTAAACGTTTATATTATTATTAACGTAACCAACAAGGTAAGTTACCTTCATTGGAAATAATCATTAGAATAACGATTTCATTTCATTTAAATTAAACAACCGTTTAATTTAAATGATATATAAACATTTCAAACTAACAACTAAACAATCATCAATCAATCAGTAATTAGCAATCATAGCACACAAACAATAAAAACCGACTTATAAAAATTATAAGTGGGATAACTGAGTGAGTTTAACTCACCTTGATATTGTTCATCGGGATAACGACGAATTTAGTTAAATTAAACATGCGATTAATTTAACTGGAAACCCCAACTGCATTCAAACACAATCAAATCTATTCCAAAATGAAACGCTTATCAAAATAATTCCAATTTTTCTAGTTTTGTTGAATTCTATTAACAAACAAGCACGTTACACAAATTATTAGTAATGGTTGAATAAGTTGGATTTAAATTAATTAATACATTAATTAAATATAAACAAATTTACTAACTTCATGCTTAAGTTAAACCAGGCCGTTAATTATATGTTTAAGGTTATATAATTGGATTCGTGTATATATATAGACACACACACACCTTAGTTTAATAATATTTAACTGCTAATTCCATGTATTAGGAGATCATGCAAGGCTATACAGTATGCTTGGTTGTAACAGCTGCTGACTATGCAAGGATTGGGAGGGCCGCCATGAGAATTAATATTCTCTTTTTCTAATTCTCGTACACATTGGATACAAGTCACCTTCTTCTTAATCACATTCAGTAATACCATCCATATTTATTCTGGCAAACAGGGAATACCTGATGCTCTTTCATTTCTTGTAAAATGCGACGCCTCGTTCACATTAGAACCCTCGCCTCTGATGAACTGTGGCGCCGGACCCGACATCAACCATCCCTACCTAACCGCTGCTGAACAAGCTCCAATCACTGGCCAGCCTTGCCTCCTACAACCGCTTGTAGCCATCGATTAAACACAAAACACGGAAACTGTTGCAACTTCGAGGCCTTACCGTGACTGCACCTTGCGTCGGATCTCACCAGACACCGACCATTAGAACCCTCGTAGTCCCAGCTTTAACCCTTGGTCACCATTTTCCCTACCAGTGGCCACGTCGGCCACACTCTCGCCAAAAACGCGTAGGTAGCACTATTTTGGTCATCAATGCCTAACGTCCCCTATGCTCCACTGAACTCCACCGCACACGTCACCTGACCCCCGACGAACAACACCAATCCCTGCGCCTACTCCTCCTCCACCAACCCTTTTAAACTTGAGGCATTCTAAAACATCAGTCACCGGAAAAATAGAAATATAGATCTGCAGTTCTACTTCCCATTGTTTCCAAAGAAAATATTGACGGTTTTATAATGTTTGTGAGATGGAGAGTTTCGGTTGTATTTGCAGGAAGTGTGCGTTTTTTTATTAATGGAAACAAAAAAATGGAGAAGCAGTTGTTTATATAAGGGAGAACGACGGGGTGCCAAGGTTTAGGATACATAGGTTTGCAGGAAATGATAGACTAGTTGGTGCGTGGGTTTAAATTCCCAAGGAATTACTTGATAGTCACGGTTCCTATATGAATTTGTAGCCAAGTAATTAGTATATTTGGGACGCAAGAAAAGGCGTATTTGGGCGGAAGGAGGAGAAAGATGTGGGACGCAATAAAAGAAGACGTGAGAGTCCCAAGGAAAGAAAATAGTATGTGGGGAAGCTAGCTAAATTAAATATATATATATATATATATATATATGTATAATATCTATTTATCACCGAACTACGTTTAATTTTCGTATGGCCATACATGAAATCCAAAAATTCTGAAACTAGACACAATGCTATGTCTTGACATTTTGGATCCAATGGAATTAATTTCGTTGAAAGGGGACTCCGTTTGCACAATGACGTTTTTTTAATTTCTATTTATTTATCGGTTCACGTTAAAATCTCGTCTACCGACAAAATAACTCTGATTGGCTCCAAGCTGGAATGCTAACAATAATTAGCCATATGTAATCCAATAAAATTCGTTTTTTTTAAAACGGAGGTAATTAACAAATATTTTTATGGCTTATATAACATTGATAAATTATTAATTTAATTCAAAACAATTAAATTAAATAATAATAATTTTTTTTTATTGCATACAAAAATATATCACTTCAAATTTACCCAATATGGCTTCATAACTCGACATTAATATTTTCGAATTGAACGATGTTCAAATATATAGAAATTCCTTATTAAATAAATTAAATAAACGTTATAATTTATAAATGAATTCCACAACAACCATTTTAAAATTTGATTTGGACGTAACTAACAATCTATAACATGAAATCCAGATTTTTCTCTTTCATATAAAAATTATAATCAACAAGATCCCATCGTTTCTTATTTCATGGAAATCCGATTTAAAATGGACTTTGTATGTCAAATTGAAGTTCAAAACTCAATATTACGAACTACCATGCCATTTCGAGCTCGATTTATAATTATTTATAAATTAAACGTTTAATCTTCATTTTTAGTAAACGAATAAAATATTAAAATCATTTAAAATTCAAATTAAATATTTAAAACCATATTAAAAAATTAAATATTTGACCATCTGAAATACGGGACATTGTAATCTTCCCCCTTTAAATGAATTTCGTCCCTGAAATTATCAAGGTAAGAAAGATGTTACCAACCCACTAATTTACAAAATCCAATTTATTATAAATCAAAAGCCCATTTAATATCTCTAATATATATTTTCAAAAATATAGAAAAAATTATTACACTTTAAATTCTCGGAAAATTTGGCAGAGTCTCCACTGCACGGAGTGACATCCGCAATATCGCATGAACAAATAATATATATACATCATCCCATCCGATTGGAAAACAAAAATTAAAAACCAAAAAATATATTTTGGGTAGGCGTGTACCTTATGTGAGAGCTATTGACCATACTTGCTCAATTTATCGTTATCGACTCTACAAAATCAATCCTCAAGCCATCTGGCACTTGTGCTTACTCAATTCAACTTATAAGTGACAATGAAATTTCAAATAACATTTCATTAATTGACAAGTATAAGTATCCATATTTCAAGAAATAAACTGAAACATCATTCATTTGCAAATAAAGGGTTAAACCATCTAGTCTTAATTCATAGGCGGTTCCTTCCCAATTGTTATACTGGAATTCATTTCTTTAATTTATAACTCATTCATTTCCCTTAAACTGTTACATAATCAATTCAAACAATATATTATTCAGTAACAAACAATTCACAATCAACAACCAATACACAATCAAATCAACCAAATCAATTAAATTTTCGTTTAATGATAATATTTAATTTGGTTTACCATATTTGAACATCAATCGAATTATAACCAATTTATACCTATTCAGTTATTATTCATTAAATTTTCTAGATTCTAAAACTAATTTATTTAATTTCAAAATCATTTCTTAATTCCACTTATCCAAGTTAGGTTTCAATTCAAATTTTAAATCCAAATTTGAATTCCATTCAAGTCAATTAAACACATAATATCACAATAATTTAATAAAATCATTTATTTTCTATACAAAATATAGTTTGGGTAAAATTATTTCATCTACCCTCTTTACAAAACAGTATTGTATCCATTTCCAGTTCAATGCTTTTCAACACCTGAACTGATCAACCAACACAATACAAAACATTTGTATATAAAATTTACAATTACGCTCTAATATATATACACTCAAACTCAATCTAGGGTATTACTTACCCCATCTTTATCGAGTTACGCCACAAAGCCAAGATTATTACTAAACCAATAGCTCTGATACCACTGTAACATACTGACTTTCCCATACGTCCAACCCATATTGCATAGAAAAGAAGATAGTTATAAGAAAGAAATTAGAGGGTGAGAAAGAAAGAAAGAAAGATTAGAATAGAAGAAGAAGAATCAACACAACACAGAGTCTCATATCGCAGTGGAACAAAATATAATCTAGAAATAAATCTTTACTGAGAGCTTGAAATAAAACTTACAATCATCAAAGTACATCACACATCTAGACAGTTACAATAATCTATCCTCATATATAATCACACAACGGAATATATAATAGCATACATCTGAACTCTTCCATCTCATCTCTTCTTAACAAACGATAACCTGAACCTTTACAACCCGGTCTAACCCGAGCATTACAAATACCGGGTCAGTCTGGTGAACCAGAATCAGAAAAACACACTAAGTTTAAATGCATCACACAACTTGATTTTAACGTCAAAATCTTTTCGAAAGAAAAGGATAATTGTAAGAACAAATCCACACATAAATACGGATGGTTTTTACCTTACGATAACCCTAGACACTTTTAAAAACTATATTATTCTGATATTATGATAGTGTCTAAATACAAGTAACTATCAATCTAGCGGAACGCTTGCATCTCACGCTCCACATATATAGTATACAATTAAAACCGTGGGCACTTATCGGGGAATGGATTTCCTGGCAAGGTATGGGAACACCTTTCCGACAATGTACCTCTGGAGATGAATACATTGGGGTTCAACAAGAACATCTTACAACATAGGCTAAACATGACCGGCCCCTCACTTTCTCTTGAGAGTACTGAATATATCATTACCACGGTTAGGGGCCAGCCAACCCAACCGATAGCATACATACATAAATAAAAAGGGATAACCGAAGGCATTTGATTTCAACAGATCAGGTAATAATATACCCTTTTGATGGGTGCGACCCACATAGCCATGCGACCTACCCGATTTTATGCCATTTCTGGTTGATGAGGCTAGAGGTTAAGCATATTCTTCAGCATAGCATGTCTCCATCCACTCTGAATGCCACATCGTTAGATCAGCCTGATATCACTAATTGATGTCCCCAAAAATACTCTAGGTGTTAAGCAAAAGAAGGTGTCTTCTCCGCCACCAACAGAAATACGTTTGAAGAAATCAACGAACGTGATCCCTTTGGAAATACTCTGTCAGATACTCATCCATACAAGCCATCCAGGACCAGGCTGAATGAAAGGCACCCTCCTACCAAATCTAAGGAATCACCTTATAGATCGATAGCGAGTAATCCTTACAATCCATAGATTCCAATCATGACATAATCACTGCCAAAAATATATCTCTAGGGATCAACCAGAGAAATTAAACTGTAGTTCCTCCGCTCATGAAGATTTACGATCTTCAATTGCTTTATCTTGATTAGCATCTTCCACATATTCGTATTTATTGGTCGGAATGGTTTTTGAATATAAATTCGATCTCGGTCTTTTCGTACCAACACACGTTGGGTCAGATTTTGATAGTCGGTTATTAAACTATCAAAATAAATAATTAAAAATAAAACCAAATGGATCCATTGGTTTTGTACATAGCGTCACTTGGCCTGTAAAGAAAACATATTGGTTGTAATACAAAAATAATATATTAGTTTTAATATATTAATATTCTCAAATCCTTTATTTTAATACTTCAGAAAATATCTTAAAATCATATTCAATTTTCCTTCAACTATCATTTCAAAATATTGCTAAAGCATCATTAATTATTTAACATTTAGAAATCAATCCAAATTTGTCATGCTTAAAACAATCGTTACGAAATCTCCTTTTTGTTTCGTAATTTGAAAGCCATAATCGTCACTTATCCTTTTAGAATAATCCATTATAAATCTCATCTGTTTGTTTTGAAAATATCGTTATATTTCCACACAATCTCCTTTTGTTATTTCTTTACAATAGAAATATTATTTCATATTCTCAAGCCTTAATAAATTCTTTTACTTTGGAATTCTAATATGTATATTTCCATCTTCTTCAAATGACGTTACATTATTAGTTCACAAAATAATTCACTTCTAATAATTCCGTCATTAAATCTAATATATCCTCCGATAATCCTGAAGTCGTTCAAGTTGGGGTATTTTAATTACCTCTCATACCTTGATCAACAACGTTCTTATCTTAAGATAAATACGTGTAACGACCCGGAAAAAGTCGATCTTGGATATTCGATATACAACACATATCGAACATTCAAGAGTCGAAAATAACCGAATGGTTAATGAAAGAAGTTAGAGGGTGAGAATAGATAAGATAGAAACTTATAGAATAGAATAAGAAGAAGAACATCATCATCAGAGTAAACACGAATCTCATAGCGGAACGAATTAAATATAACATAACTTTTGAAATACAAACAGTATATGTATACAATAACATTGCAGAGTACAACACTTACAACAACAGCGGAAATAAACAATAGCTAATTAATCCTGAAGCCTCCTGCTCCAAGCCCTCCAAGTGTATCTATAAATTCCCGACTACTTGACTGCCCGTACAAATTTAGGCACAAAAGAGTTTAGGGGAAAACAAAACAAAATAAAACTCCGGGTCAGTCATGGGACTGTTGTGAGTAAAACAGTTTTACACAGTTTGAACAAGTAAACGATACCTCATAAGACCACGCTGTATAACGGAACTGGTTTTTCCATTATGAGATCCAAAATATCTTTATATCAAAAACCTTTTGATATTATAATAATGTCGATCAACCACAATATAATAATCATCTAGCAGAAACACTTCCATCTCACGTTCTACATATATAGTATACAATCAAAACCGCAAGCACGTATTTGGTAATGGATTTCCAACTATGACAAGGTATGGAACCACCTTTTGCTAGTGTACCTCTAGAGAGGAATATACCGGGTTCAACAAGAACATCTTGCAACTAGACCACACATGACCAACCACTCATTTCGCTTGAGTGTATCGAATGTATATCACCAATGGTTGGGATCAGCAACCGTTTCCCGAATAGGATGGCATCAACAATAGATTTTTAGAAGTAAATGAAACTCTGTATCAGGTGATTATACACCCTAATAGGTGCGACCTACATAGCCATGTTGCCTGCCCGATTTCTGTCATCTACCGGATGTGAGGCTAGAAGCTACTCTTATCTTTTTACATATCATATCTTCATTCACTTAGAATGTCACATCGTCATACCCGCCAAATCACAAATTGATTTATCCAAAAATAACACGGGTATACAACTAAGAGAAATGAATTCCTCCGCCACCAAACGTGAATACATTTGAAGAGATCAACTTACGCGATCTATTGGATATACTCTGTCAAACCTTCTTCCATAAAAGTTGTCCTGGGACTGGACAAACCGAAGGCATTATTCAGTATATCCATCATAGGCCCTATTATCTAAGATTTATATAATAGCCCATGCACTTTTCTCCATCTTCAATTATCTTTGGCATATATGATTCGCAACACTTATGCCAATACAGAGTGGTTCTTTGGATAATAATCCAACCGGTCTCCCCATATTAACAACGTTAAAATGATCAAAAACTTTGATAGTCGGTGAGTTAACTATCAAAGAAAAACAAGTGTGCAAACAACGATATCATTTCCCAATGGAAATTATATCGATCAATCATCATTTATCATTTATTCCTTTAGTTCATTAATTTACTTATCTCTTGTTTCTATATATTCTAAATTCTTATTTTCTATTATCAGAAAACATTTTTGATTCTCGTTTGGAAAACATTTCCAAAACTCCTTCACTATCAAACCTTACCATTCCTTAGTTAAGAAGGAAGTCAATCAAGTTGGGGTATAATTACCTCTCAGACCTTAACTGAACAACGTTTTAACTTCGAAATGGTCAAAGTTTATCTTTTAACAAACTTCTTTATGTAACTCTCGGATTCTATTTACGAATCCACTTCTTTATTGAAAACATGGTTATAACGATAACGTTATAATCCCTACTTTCGCAATACCTAACTTTAATTATAACTTTTATTCTTTAATTTGAATAATTAACCTAACAACTAATTTATTTATAAATAAATAAATCTTGATTTAAAACGGGAAAGTAAATAATACTTTCCCCAATTCGATATAATCGAATTCGATATATAACTCTCTTTCGAGAAATCTCTATTTGATTAACTCTTCTTCGAATAACCTATATTCGATTAACTCCCTTCGAATAACTTATATTCGATTAACTCACTTCGAATAACTTATATTCGATAACTCTTTTCTTCGAATAACTATATATCCGATCACTCCTTTTTGAATAAACGATACTCGATAATCTCTCTTCGAATAACTAATATTTGATACATCTCTTTTCAAATAACTTATATTCGAAAATCTCACTTCGATTTAAACTATAATCGAAAACTCCTCTCGAATAACTAAATTCGATTAACTCGACTCGATGAACTTAACTCGGCTAAGTCGAATAACGTAACTCGACTTAACTAACTTGACTCGATTAACTCGACTACTTTGTTCGACCAACTCGATTCGATTAACTAAAATCAATAAACTCCTTTCGATTAACTAAATCGATAACTACTTTCGATTAACTCATCTTGATTAACTTAACTTAATTCACCTAACTCGATTCACTTGACTCGATTAACTCTCATTGATTATCTTAACTCGATTCACTTAACTCGATTAGCTCTCATCGATTATCTTATCTCGATTAACACTCATCGATTATCTTAACTCGATTCACTTAACTCGATTAACTCTCATTGATTATCTTAACTCGATTCACTTATCGATTTACTTGACTTAACTTATCTCAGCTCGATAACTTAACTCTAATCGATTTACTTACTTTAATCGATTAACTCAATTTGATTACTTTATTGATTTATAAAGATTACCCTTTTTACAACGTTTATTCATTTATAAAGATTTACTTTT
>JASFAX010003457.1:0-42420 GCA_030737875.1 Allium sativum | reverse complement strand
TTGAGTTTTGATGAAGTTGCCCATTCTGGTATCCATGTTGGACTGATACAGATCTATATAAAAGAGAAAAAATGCATAATTCAGAAAGCACGATGTTTCTCCCATTAGTTTCTATGCCCTTTACCAAACTGTTTTGAAAATAGTTTCATCTCATCATTTAAAATTTTCTATGGAGTTTTAAGTGTTTTCTACTCTGTCATGTTTCATTCTCCAGTTTTATTTTTTTCATTTTAAGGTACTTGGAAAATTAATTGATTTAGATTTATTTTGCACTATCGCAGGGATGCTGCATTGCACTTAATTCTTATGGTAAGCAACACTTTATTGAAGAAAAAAATGCTTTCATGTTTATTGTTGAGTTCATATGAAGCTTTTTAGTGCAGTTTCATTTCGATAATGTAGTTTTTCATATATTATGTTGCATTTTAATGTTTTCTCAAAAACATCAAAAGGTTTAAATTGGGTTACTCGTTAAATTGACTGGTTGGTAGGGCCGTATATTGGACAGGATAGTCTGTTGTCCGACTTGGTCAGAAGTTATAAGGTATCTGGTCCGTGTCTGTCTGATTCTCTTATAGGACAGAGCTTTCACACACTACTTCGGTCCGATCTAAAATGTTCGATGTTTTTCTATAATCCAAGGCTATATCGGAAAGGACAGTCCGTTGTCCGGCTTAGTTCGAGACTATATGATGTCCGGTCCGTGTCTGTCCGAATTCTTATATGATAGAGCTTGGACATACCTTCGTCCAGTCCGGTCCGGTCCGACCCATGTACACCCCTACGGGTTGGGTTTTGTTAAACTATTTAATGAATAGGTTAAATATGTCAGGTCATTTTTTATATAAATTGGATAGGTTAATTCTACCCAATCCATTTCCATCCCTAACCCAGTCGGTTCGATATGCCTAATCTGATATGACGACAGGACAATGGCGGGTTGAGGAAAGGGGCTGGCACATGCTCTTCATCCATTGAAGCGGTTTTATTCCCATAAAGATATGTTATGATCTTAATGAACTAAGTTTTAAGGAATATTTGTAGATCGATTAATATTTAAATTCTAAAAATTTTAGGTTCATGTTTAAACTAATGGAAACCTTTCACCCTTTTCATTCTATTGTGAAGATGTTCAAATTATTTCTGTAGTTAATAAAAGATAAATTCCACTTTCACCTAAGATTCCTGAAATAAGGAAGAGAGTCATGCTAGTATAATTGAAATAGATTCTATCAAATAGAGATATATAGGATTAGAAATTGAACTCGATGTGGTAATTTTGTAATTTAAGTAGTGGGCCTCCTATTTTTTAATCTTTAGCCGTAATTTTTGAAAAAAAAAACAAAAAACTAACATATTAGCATTTTCCTAGGGAAAATTTCAATCAACTCAACATCTACAACAAAACAAAATAACAAACATCGCAACTTAAATCTACAAAACTTTATTAATTTCAAAAAGTTATTGAAGATATGTGGGCCAGTAATACAGAATACCCATCGGTAAACCTTGTCAAAATTAAAACATAGACTAAATAGATATTGAAAGGTATGCAGGCCAAAATAAAAAAAGAAAATCCCACCATAAAACATATAAAAATAAAATATCACAAACTACAAATTAAGAAAGATGCAACATTGACATAATTTCCCATTGTTGAAGTTTCAAAAGGTTTTTAACTATTTAAGTATTACAGCATTCCCAACATCGTGTTGATGACTGTGAGTAGGAAGCAAATTAAAAACGCGGATTCCTCCAACCAATCCAGCAGTTGATGGGAGGTGAATTGCCTTTGTTTCTTTTATTAAAAATACCTAAAATGATTTTCTGAAAAACAATTAGTACCTAAACGGTTTTCTGAAAACCGTTTAATGTTAAAGGTAAATAAAATAAAATCCTGAGAGTGTTTTTTTATAGAGATGAATTAAAAATTATTTTTCTTGAGAGTGTTTTTTTTACAAAGACATTCGTCTCTATAAAAAAACACTCGACCATGACAGCCACCGAATAAAACCCTTAACCTATAACCCATCCAATCTTCCTAAAATTCCTATCAAAATCACAAACAACCAATTTTGTAGCCTTCTCTTCACATTGATACAATCATTTTCTCCATTATTTTATCAAAATATCCAAATTTTCAAACTGTATGGTTTGCTTCTTCGGTTGATTATTGAAGATGGAAGGTGAAAATATTGAAGGTTCTAGCTCCACGTCTGGTTTTTTTAGAAGAAAAGCGTCACGGAGCAACTGAAAGACACTTGAAGGCGAAGATGGCGGAAATGGAGTCGTGATGGACACCACGATTCTCCAGCATTTCCGTTTAGGTCGATCACTAGTCTATAAGAGGGTGTTTAACATATTTTCAACCAAGTAAAGAGGTTACGATATATAATTCTTTTGTTTCATAATGGTAAAAATTTATTTACTCTATATGAACAAATAATTAACATTATGCCATTTTATAAATAAAATCATGATGAAATGATATGTCATGGACCATTCACTGCAATGTTGAAATAGTGGAAGAAAATAATTATTCGTCCTGAAATTAGAGATCCAATTTTCAAAATAGTTAGTAGATTTATGGATATTGAGTTGAAATTCTATGTTAATAGATGCATACATGCAATATTTGAGCGATGGCAGCCGAATACACATACCTTTTTAAATCCTAGTATGGAAAGTGACTTTACACCGCTAGATTTTATGATGTTGACATTCGTACCTATTGGAATGAATATACTAATGATACCATACAATGAGATTTGGAGTCTGTTTGTCAATGCTAGTCAACTTTTACCACTACTTGTTGAGAAAGATATTAAGGTTAGAAACGTTGCCCACTCGCATCTTGTTAAGTAGTTTCATGATGATTACATTGGGGCAAATATTAATAAAATGCATACTGCTCAAATATTCGTTTTATGCATGATGGGAACTCTTTTTTTGCCACCACAAACGACACAATCAGTCTTAGATATTTGGAGATCGTATTTGATTTGGTGCTGGCTCAACAGTTTGATTAGGGTTCGGCAATTATGGGTTAACTTACCTGAGTTTGAACTTAGCTCTGACTAAAGGAGGTCACCTTACCAGTTTTATCGAGCGATTGCAAGTATATTAATTTATAGCATGCACAAAATATATATTCTTTCATGTTTATTTATTTTATTTCTTACTATAACAACTTTGTGTGGCTCTTCAAATATATGATGGTATTTGGCTATATTGTAGAAGAATCTGTGAAGCAATCTTCATATTACTCATGATACTTCAACCCGTTTGTTTTCTATCATGCGTTATCATATCGATCATTGACATTCAACCCATATAAATTGGAATCCTTGGCATAATTCAGTCGCGTTATACTCTGATGAGGTTGTTCACGTATGGAACTTATCGATGAAATGGTTGCCTTTGATTGTTCCACTGGGGGAATTTTATGAGATGTTATTAGGAGAGAAATGCATGTGTCAGCTGACAGGATGAACGTTTATTCCTATAGATCCTCCCTTGCACATGATACACGTGATGACATATTCAACGTATGTAGAGATGCAGCAATCCCTCAACCAAGGTGACTGCCAAAAATATATATATCAGAGCAAGGCATGAATTACAACATGTATTGACAGTCAACTGGTAGTTGGTCCATTATTTGATTATTTAGTGTGTATTGGTAACATGGACTTTTTTTGGACTTCTACTTTGAAGGCAAGTGTTGAAGCTCCCATCATTATGTATCTGAAGGTTAACTATGCATCTCGATTTTATCAACAACCACAACAAGCTGATTGGGTATATAACCTGGATAGTACATGCAATGGACAATGTGAGATCCATTACCCATTCCTCATTTGACTGATTTACCACCGGTTACGTCCTACTATACTGTCGATAGTTTACGGGAGTTGAATATGGGTATGCGGCAATTAGCTCTTCAACAATCAAGTACTATGAAGAAGGGTTGAACATGATTAATATAGTTGCAGATTCATTTGTAAGCTATTAACTAACTGTTTAATACATGTTTTATATTTATGTGAATTTGATATATATTGCTGTAACACCCTGTAATTTTAAAACATGACATAAGGGATAATTAAAGAATAGTTAATTTTTAAAAGAAGAATTAAGTTAAATGGGTTACGCCATTGCGTTCAGCTCAGAATTTTTCTTGAGATAGAGTCCGATTTTCCGTAAAACGGATATAGAATGAAGGAGTTATGGATGTTGGAAGTTAGGAAAAACAATCAGAAAATGGGTCAGAACAACCGGCGCACTTGTGAAGTGCATCAGAACAAACTTGCACTGACGCACCAAGGAAGTGCGCCCAGGCCGAGCCAGATCTGCAGAACTCTGGAGAGTTCCATGATGACGTGTCTTTCAAGGATTGGCTGGATGACGTGTTTTTCTAGTCTGTATGGTTCAGATGGTTCTTAATTTAATCTAAAGGTCCTAATTCACCAAATACATCAATATATAAACACCTAAACCTAACCCTAATCTCATTGTTATCATTCATGGCGCCTCCATGCTGCTCTGATCTAAATTAAAATAAGCCTTTCTTCTCCATTAAGTCAAATTAGAAGATCAAATTCTACAACAACGGTTTAGCTAATCAAATTTAGAATTTAGATCTATTATCTAAACATAACGCTGTGAGTTTCTAGATTACTTTTAGGTTTAGATAAATAAAAGTATTCTTTGATAGACAATGAATCGGATATGTTGTAAAGTATGAATCTATGCCAGTATTAAATCTTATACGATGTAGATCATGATAGATCTAATTCTCTAGATTTGATGCAATTGTGGCTATACTATGATGTTGCCTTTGTGGATCTTGATTTGTAACTACATTGTGGTAAATGTAAATCTATTAATCTTGACAGTTGCAATATTGATTAGATCTAATTTTGTATGTAAATCACCTTTCATGTTGCGATCAACTTAGATATGTTATAATTTGGACATATTTAGATCTAAACATGCTATTATCATGTTTCATGCTAGATCCACTTTATGATCATGTTTTATGATAGATCTATTTTATGGTCATATCTTATTCTATGATAGATCCATCTCTCGAGATCCAATTCAACTGTGACTATTCTAGTACGTTATTTTTGTTTCATTTGGATAGATCAAATCATTTATGTGAACCATGAACATATGCCACCATGAATTGATTAGGATTGGGTCTACACCTTTATCTTAATTGTAAGCTCTATGATGTGGATTTGGGCAGATCTATTTATAAACCTGGAGATCTAAAGCAATATTTATGTTAGATCGCATTATGATGATGATTACATGTTCATGACAACATGTATGTTCACCTTGATATGATGTTAATTACATGTCCATTCACTTTGGAATCGTGTTAGTATGTTTATGCCAATATATGTTGAAACAATCACCTCTATCATATTCCCCTTTTCATTGTTATGGCTAGACTACTTATTAGCCTAGATGCTGCCAAAATACGTGCGAATATGTTAGTGAAAGAAACGGGGAAAACGGGATTTATAATTGGCATGTAATCTTTAAATGAATTGATATGTAATTCAAATTATTAGTAAAATAGGTATTGACGTCTATAAAAGGAAAGCATTAATTAATAAATTAATTTATCAAAAATGGAATGTTTAGCAGTTTCAATTTGGAATTGTAATTGTACTTATGACACGAAGTTAGGTTACACTAGTGGTGGAAGTCTGCCCGGAACCGACCGACATATCCAGCAGCCACTAATATTGAACCTAATGTGGGAGGTCTAAGTACATAAATATGAATCGGGCTAGCACTGTAGGTTAGGGCCAACTATGGAATAAGACTACCCGGACCCGACCAACATATCCAGCATCCACATGTTGTAGGCCTAATGTGGGAGGTCTAGCCCATTATAACCATAAATGGACATGGTAATGAATTGGAATACTTAACTTCTATTAATCCATAGGGATTGTATGAACTTAAATTTAAGTTGGGGGTTAAGTAAACTTGGCTGAATAAAAGGGGAGGGTTTAGGTAAATCTTAGGTAGGTGAGTAATATTAGTGTATATATATATATATATATATATATATATATATATATGCCCACAAACTTAACCGTTAAATAAACATGCTTGAATCAGTGGGAGAGTTAAGTAAATCTTGGGTAGGTGGGTAATATTAGTATATATAGGCCCACAAACTTAACCTTATAAGGTTCTGTAATTAAAGACACCTTTTAGGTAAACATAACTAGTTGAAAACCTAGTAGTGGGGATGCAAAACAAAGGGGAGAGCTTGCATCATCTTGTGTGGGACCCATTTCAGTCAGTAACCCTAAAATAGGTATCAAACGAGTACTCCGAACTAGGTCGGAGTGGGGCAAACTTACTGAACTGGTTTAAGTGATCCAAACGTGGAGGCGGTGTTGACGGCGTGTTCCAACGGTCTCATGTGCGTACATGACTCCGCCTGCTGGGGAAGATAAGACGCTGGGACATCAGTAGATATGGTTGTGCACATCCGGAAAATAAAGGGTTGCCACTTTAGGGAGTGATACACACTACTGTGGGGCCAACACAGGGTATCTACGGAATAGGGAGACGATCGATTGGGGGTAGTAAATAAGGTACATCTAATCCTGTCTGTTTCTTTGGGGTACCTATGTTTATGTCTGGGCTAACACCCGTTATGTCTGTTTAGGTACCAGTTCTGTTTGGGTTAAAACCCGTTACTAGAGTACACCTAAAACTACCATTATTTTCTGTTGGGATCATCCTATTTTTGTTAAGCCATTGAGGAGTATGTAATCCTATTACATATATGTTATACTAGTATTGGTGTAGAGCAAGGAAAGTATTAAGAAACGCTCTCTATTCTACCCTATTGTCCTATTTACCTTGTCATACCTGCCATTTATGTAGTGATCTCTCTTATCCACTTTGTATGCCTATCATGTTACTTTTATTTATTTACTGGCTAAAAGTAACTAGACTCGCCAGACTTTATGTCTGACCCTTTTTGTTTCCCCTTCTTTCTTCTGTTTCCCCCCAGGTTCTCAGGGAGTAAACACACAGGCTTGATCGTGATTCTGCTTATTTTGCTGAAGCTGCTAATGTGTATGGATCAAGCTCCTATCCTTGTTGCTATGGCTATATTTTGTTGTTGGTGAATTTTCTTTCTTTTATATACTCAGATATTTCTGAAGTACAAGACAGTGGTTTTATGTTATGACGGTTTTTTTTATATTTCAGACAAATGAGGCTTTGAACTACGGTATTTTGATGATTAATAAAGTTGTTTATTTCCGCTGTAAAAAAATTCATATATGTCTTGTAATATTCTGTGTCTGTTCACCTAATGCTTCACAAAACTTAATGCATTCCCTTTGTGAGTGACATTAATGGACATGGGGTGTTACACTTAGTATCAGAGCTGAAGGTTACCAGATTAGATAAGAGTTTTTGAAAAGTATTTTCAAAATGAGTTTTAAACGAAAGCATTTTCAAAAAGAAAAGTCTATTTTGAAAATATTCCCTAAAAAGCCATATGTATTATCCTTCGATCCTTTATCTAAATTCCTTCCTTTTTCCTTTTCAGCATGTCTGGGGAACAAAACATTCCTAATATCCCAAAGGGTGTCACAATACCCGGATAGTTCCATAGGTATTTGAAGGCCATGGCGCCCGCCAAAGGCCAAAGAGATGTTCCTCCCCCAGCTGCGCCAATCATTCCTCCTCCCCCTCCAAGAGCAGATAACTTTGCCAAAATCTGCAAAGACTTCCGTGCTATGGGAGGGAAGCCATTCCATGGGAATGAGACATTTGTTGAAGCTCGAAATTGGCTCAAGGAGACCGAGGACTTGTTCATAATCTTTGAAGTGGAGGACCGAAGAAAAATCCAATTAGCTACTTGGCTGTTAAAGGACGAAGTTCATTTTGGTGGGAAGTCACACAAGCTGGAAGTCCAGTAGAGACTTGGGACAACTTTTGACAAAGGTTCGAAATAAAATTTCTTTCCCAAGCGGAGCAAAGCATACAGATGGAGAGGTTCTTAGCTCTCAAACAAGGAAATTTGATGGTGAAGGAATATGTGATCAAATTCAACCAGATAGCAAGGTTCGGGTTAGAATTGGTGGATACGCCACACAAAAAGGCTTTACGATTTGCTAAAGTGCTGAATGAACCCCTTCATGGGTTAGCCATGTCCCATATCCCAATCGGAGCCACTTTTGAAAACTTGTTGATATGGTCCTAATGCATGAGGAAGACAAGGGAGAAAAGAAGGAAGAAAAGGTGGAGGAAGCAACGCAAAATGAGAAGGTGCGGCCCAAGAAGGGACAACAACAGAAGAAAGGCAAAAAGAATGATAAAGTTAAATATAAGAGGAAGTGCCATAGTTGTGGGCGAGAGGGTTACTTAGCCAAGGGCTGCAGCAAAAGGAAGAATGCTTGCTTCGCTTGTGGAGAGGTCAGGCATCTTGTTAAGGATTGCCCGAAGAAACAGGGACAAGGTCAAAGGGAAGTAAATTCTGGAGGGCAAGTGCATGCTCTCGCGATCAGTGCTCCTGAAAGAGGTAGAAAATTTTCCATAGAAAGTTTAGTTTCTCTTTCAAATCATCCACTTAGAACACATTTTAATTCTGGCGCTTCACACTCATTTATATCTAGTTCTGTTGTTGAAACTCTACACTTAGTTACTAGTATGGTAGTGGATCCCGTAGTTGTCTCAAACCCATTGGTGATTCGGCTCATTTATCTATGATTTGTAAGGGTTTGAGCATATCTGTGTTAGGCGTCAAATTTGAATGCGATGCATATGTGCTCGGGTTTATGGGCTATGGGTTTATTCTAGGAAGGGGTTGGCTTACCACATAAGGTGCCATTCTGGGTGGTGAGAGGAGGGTCATTAAGCACCCTCGAAATTTCTTGTGACCTACAAGGGTTGTCATGCTTAGTCTCCTAGAGTCTCTTGAGGCATCTATCGATGATATGCGATCGGCACCAGTAGTCCGTGAGTATCCTGATGTCTTAGATGAGGTTCAGGGTTTACCCCCGAGGCGCGAGATTGATTTCCGTATATACCGGGTGGACAATGCAAAGCCAGTTGCATTACCTGTGTGCCATATGGCTCCTTAAAGAGAAGAGGGAACTTGATAAGCAAGTGGCGGGGCTACTTGAGAAGAAGTTTGATAGGTAAATCATACCAGGATGAGAAACCTATTAAAGACAGTCCTTGAGGAAGCCCATCATTCCAAGATGACTATTCATCCAAGTGGTGATAAACTGTAGAGTTCGAGGTAGTGGGGCCAAACTTGCGAAAGGGGGTGAAAATAAAGAAGGAAGCAATGATTGGATGAGTTCCGACTTGCATACTTGGATCGGAGGTTAAAAAGCTACGCAAACGAGAAGTCGAGTTGGTGAAGGTCCAGTGGGGAGACAACCAAGAAAATGCAACTTGGGAAACCAAAGACAAGATTTTTACGCTTTGTACCCTTTCCTTTTCAAGGGAATCTTCTTAACTTCTCTTCCAAAATCTTTTATTAGCATTTGCTTCTATGATCTGAGTATATCCTATCGATAGAATCTTCGACCTTTAGGTAGGAAATCCCATGACTGTAAACATGTGTTTGGGACATGTTATGTTTGATGGATGCAAGTGTTTGCTAATGGTTGCCTGTGGATGCATACACACACACATTAGGCACTAGATCGGCTAAATCACACTCCCTCATACTGCATATGAATGCATGTGCATTTTCTTTTCTTTTATGGATGAAAAGGGATGAGTTAGCATATTGATGTTGCACTTGGACGAATGGACGTGCACACATATAGAACTTACGTGTTATAATAAGATTATTAGCTTACATATTGGACGCATAGCACTATCATGTTTTGCATTAAGGAAGTTGACTGAATCAGTAGACCGCCTGATTTTGCATTAGGATAAGGACATATACACACACTTTGCATATATTCATGAAAGCATTAGAAATCTTTTAAGACAATGGGCGCACATGATTGATGGGTGAGTAGATGGATGATGGATGCTAGGAAATACATTCCTTTCAGCTTCGAGATTTCAGGGACGAAATCCTTTAAGTGGGGGGAATGTAACACCTCGTAATTTTAAAACATGACATAAGGGATATTTAAAGAATAATTAATTTTCAAAAGAAGAATTAAGTGAAATAGGTTATGCCATTGTGTTCGTCTCGGAATTCTTCTTGAGATAGAGTCCGAGTTTGCGTAAAACAGATACTGAATGAAGGAGTTATGGACGATGGAAGTTAGGCAGAACAATCAGAAAATGGGTCAGAACAACTGGCGCACTTGTGAAGCGCGCCAGAACAAAATTGCACCGGCACACCTGGGAAGTGCGCCTAGGCCAAGCCAGATCTGCAGAATTCGGGAGATTTCTGTGATGACGTATCTTTCAGGGATTTCCTGGATGACATGTTTTTCTGGTCTGCATGGTTCAGATGGTTCCTAATCTAATCTAAAGGTCCTAATTCACCTAATATATCTATAAATAAACACCTAAACCTAACCCTAATCTCATTGTTATCATCCGTGGCGCCTCTATGCTGCTCTTATCTAAATTAAAATAAGCCATTCATCTCCATCAAGTCAAATTAGAAGATCAAATTCTACAACAACGGTTTAGCTAATCAAATTCAGAATTCGGATCTATTCTCTAAACCTAACACTGTGAGATTCTAGATTACTTTTAGCTTTAGATAAATAAAAGTATGCTTTGATAGATAATGAATTGGATATGTTGTAAAGTATGAGTCTATGCCAGTATTAAATCTTATACGATGTAGATCATGATAGATCTAATTCTCTAGATCTGATGCAATTGTGGCTATACTATGATGTTTCCTTTATGGATCTTGATTTGTAACTACGTTGTGGTAAATGTAAATCTATTAATCTTGACAGTTACAACATTGGTTAGATCTAATTTTGTATTAAATCACCTTTCATGTTGCGATCAACTTAGATATGTTGTAAGTTGGACATATTTAGATCTAAACATGCTATTATCATGTTTCAAGCTAGATCCACTTTATGATCATGTTTTATGATATATCCATTTTATGATAACATCTTATGCTATTATAGATCCATCTCTCGAGATCAAATTCAATTGTGATTGTTTTAGTATGTTATTTTTGTTTCATTTGGATAGATCAAATCATTTATGTGAACCATGGACATATGCAACCCTGAATTGATTAGGATTGGGTCCACACCTTTATCTTAATTGTAACCTCTATGATGTGGATTTTGGTAGATCTATTTATAAACCTGTACATCTAAAGCAATATTTATGTTAGATCCCGTTATGATGATGATTACATGTTCATGACAATATGTATGTTCACCTTGATATGATGTTAATTACATGTCCATTCACTTTGGTACCATGTTAGTATGTTTATGCCAATATATGTTGAAACTATCACCTCTATCATATTCCCCATTTCATTATTATGGCTAGACTACTTATTCGCCTAGAAGCCGCCAAAATACATGCGAATATGTTAGTGAAAGAAACGAGGGAAAAAGGGATTTATAATTGGCATGTATTATTTAAATGAATTGATATGTAATTCAAATTATCAGTAAAATAGGAATTGACACTTACGAAAGGAAAGGATTAATTAATAAATTAATTTATCATAAATGGAATGTTTAGTAATTACAGTTAGGAATTGTAATTGGACTTATGATACGATATTAGGTTACCTTAGTGGTGGAAGTCTTCCCAGACCCGACTAGCATATCCAGTAGCCACTAATGTTGAACCTAATGTGGGAGGTCTAAGTATGTAAACACGAATCGGGCTAAGAAACTAGGTTAGGTCCAACTGTGGAATAAGACTGCCCGGACCCGACAGGCATATCCAACATCCACATGTTGTAGGCCTAATGTGGGAGGTCTAGCCCATTATAACCATAAATGGATATGGTAATGAATTGGACTACTTAACCTAAATTAATCCATAGGGCTTGTATGAACTTAAATTTAAGTTGGGGGTTAAGTAAACTTGGCTGAATAAAAGAGGAGGGTTAAGTAAATCTTGGGTAGGTGGGTAATATTAGTATATATATAAGCCCACAAACTTAACCGTTAAATAAACATGCTTGAATCAGTTTGAGAGTTAAGTAAATCTTGGGTAGGTGGGTAATATTAGTATATGTAGGCCCACAAACTTAACCTTATAAGGTTATGTAATTAAAGACACCTTTTAAGGTAAACATAACCACTTGAAAACCTAGTAGTGGGGATGCAAAACAATGGGGAGAGCTTGCATCATCTTGTGTGAGACCCATTTCAGTCAGTAACCCTTAAATAGCTATCAAACGAGTACTCCGAACTAGGTCGGAGTGGGGCACGCTTACTGAACTGATTGTAAGTGATCCAAACGTGGAGGCGGTGTTGACGGCGCATTCCAACGGCCTCATGTGCGTGCATGACTCTGACTTCTGGGGAAGATAAGACGCTGTGACATCAGTAGATATGGCTGTGCACATTCAGAAAATAAAGGGTTGCCACATTAGGGAGTGATACACCCTACTATGGGGCCAGCACACGGTATCTACGGAATAGGGAGCCAATTGATTGGGGGCAGTAAATAGGGTACATCTAGTCCTGTCTTTTTCTATGAGGTACATGTGATTCTGTCCGAGCCAACACCCGTTATTTCTGTTTAGGTACCAGTTCTGTTTGGGTTAAAACCCGTTACTATAATACACCTAAAACTACCATTATGTTTCAGTTGGGATCATCCTGTTTTTGTTAAGCAATTGGGGAGTATGTAATCCTATTACATATCTGTTATACTATTATTGGTGCAGAGCAAGGAAAGTATTAATAAGCGCTATCTATTCTATCCTATTGTCCTGTTTACCTTGTCATACCTGCCATTTATGTAGTGATCTCTCTTATCCACTTTGTACGCCTATCATGTTACTTTTATTTATTTACTTGCTAAAAGTAACTAAACTCGCCAAACTTTATGTCTGACCCTTTTTGTTTCCCTTTCTTTCTTCCGTTCCCCCCAGGTTCACAGGGAGGAACACACAGATCGTGATTCTGCTTATTTTGTTGGAGCTGCTGATATGTATGGATCAAGCTCCTATCTTTGTTGCTATGGCCATATTTTGTCCTTGGGGAGTTTTCTTTCTTTTATGTACTCTGATATTTTTGAAGTACAAGGCAGTGGTTTTTATGTTGTAATGGTTTTTTTATATTTCATACAAATGATGCTTTGAACCATGGTATTTTGATGGTTAATAAAGTTGTTTATTTCCGCTGCAAAATTTTTTATGTCTGTCTTATAATATTCTATGTCTGGTTACCTAAACACTTCACGAAACTTAATAAATTCGCTTTGTCAGTGACATTAACGGACTTGAGGTGTTACAATTGACATCGTGTTTGCTCAGGAAATTTACACAAAATATGACAATTATTAAGGAACATGTTTTGGGTATGGGGACCAAATCGACCGGTCGATCAAAAGTTTGAAAAAAATGAAAGATATTTTTCTAGTTGGAAGCCAAAGAAGAAGAAGAGCACGACAATGGTGTTGAGGAGGCCGAAAATGAAGAAGACGAGGAGGGGGAAGACAAGGAAGAGACAATAGAGGAAGACGATGAAAATGATGATGATGATGACCATGATCATGGAGGCAAAGCAAGTGTTGTCTGTACAAATAGATATGGTGCTGAAATCAAAGGTCCCACCACATCATCCTCCACGCCAGGTGCAATTTTAAATTTCTACTAGACTATCAACAACAAGAATAAACCACACTACACACTATTTAGTTCAACACATTTGTACACGACAAATTAATTCCTTTTATTGTATAAGTATATTTGTTACATTTTAATTTATGCAGGTTTGGGTTAGATAAAGGTAAGAAGAAGAGCAGTGGATTAGTTAGAAAGTGAAATCAATTTATGAGGGAAAAGGAAAATTAAGAAAATGTGGTGCGATTATCATTCGTGGTTTGGAGGATTTATAATAGTGTCATTCAATGATGCTTCGGACTTGCATTTTTAAGACTTGTAGCATTGCTTGTAGTATGGTGTATGGTAGTGTATGATTAGTGTAAGAAGTTTGAAGTTCTCAAGTGTATGCTTCAATATGTAGTGACTTGTAGTGTATGGTAGAGAATGAAATCTGTATGCTTATATGTGTTTCGGTGATGCTTCAACTTTAAGACTATAAGTTTATGTGCTTCAAGTTTCACCTGTGCTTGAAACTTGTATATAGTGACGTAGTGATGCTTTAAGTTTGTAAGTATATAGTGACGATTCAAGTTTTTAAGACTGAAATTGGGATTATCTTTAATCACCAGTTTGTTAGTATACAGCGATGCTTCAAGTTTCACCCATCCTGTAAGTATACGTGCTTCAAGTTTCACCTATGCTACAAGTTTCGGTGTATGAAATCCATATGTGTATGCTTATAAGTGTATGAAATCTATATGTGAAAAGTGACTGTAGGTGTATGTGGTTTAGTTTGAATGTGTATGCTTATTTTTTACGACGCGACGCTAAACGGTGAAATGAAAACCGTTTAGGGCTTAAATGGTTTCCAGAAGACCATTTAAGACCAAAATGGTTTTCATTTAGCCATTTAGGGCAAAAGGGATTTCTGAAAGCCGTTTAAAAATTAATTTGTTTAGAAATTTTGAAATGTATTTTGTGAATGTATACACTTTGACCAAATTTAAAAAATAATTATTTAGAAAGATTACAAACATATTTAAAATTTACAGCAATTGGTAAAGAATAAACTAAAATTAAAATTTATAGCGGGTGGTGAAGATAAAACTATAATTAAAATTTATAGTCGTTAGAGAAGTTAAAAATATAATTAAAAAATTTAGTCGTCGGTGAAGATTAAAATAAAATAAAAATTTATAGATGTTGCTGAAGATTAAATTAAAATTAAAATTTATAGTCAGTCGTGGAGATAAAAATATGATTAAAATTTGTAGTCGTTAATGAAGTTAAAAATATATTTAAAATTTATAGCCATTAATGAAGATTAAAATTCATACTGTTGGTGATGATATAAATATAATTAAAATTTATAGCTGTTAGTGAAGTTAAAAATTTAATTAAAATTTATAGACGTTGGTGAAAATTAAAATAAAAATAAAATTTTAGCCATTGGTGAAAATAAAAATATAATTAAAATTAATAGTTGTTGTTGAAGATTAAACTATAATTAAAATTTATAGTTGTTGGTGAAGATAAAATTATATTAAAAATTTATAGCTGTTGGTGAAGATAAAAAATATAATTAATATTTATAGCCATTGCATCTCAAGTTTGAAACATATGTAAAAACGCTATAGTTTATACCTTAAATTCACCATACAAAAATGTCTCATAGTAGTTTTAACGACGATGGAGCTTATGAAGAGCATGTGGTGGTTGATGGTTTATATAACATGAGCCAAAACGATACGGATGAGAGTAAAACCGATTCTGATGAAGAAGATGAATTGTTTAGACAAAGAGATTTTCTGCAATTATCATTCAACAGCATGAATGCTAGCGATGAATTAGAGCTAGCAATACAAGTTTTTACCATTCAACAAGGAAGAGTTCACCAATTATTAATGGGATGATCACCTAGCGATACTCGAGGTGGTAGTGTGTATGGCTGTGTAGACAAAAGGAAGATGCGGGATCATCAATCAGGTACAACAGGGTTACTTAAAGATTATTTCAACACCCCTTGTACGCATGGTCATGAAGACTTTCTTAATCACTTTCGTATGAGCAAGAATATATTTATGCACATTTATAATGGAGTTATTGGGTATGATAATTATTTTGTTCAAAAACGTAATAGTGCTGGAACTTTAGGTTGTTCACCTTATCAGAAAATTATAGGCGCATTACGTGTTATAGCATATGGGATAGCTTTAGATGCATTTGATGAGGTAGTACAAATGGGTCAGAATGCTACTAGTTTAAGTCTTGAAAGGTTTAGTGTATCCATCATCTTACTATATACTAAAATAAATCCCACTAAGGCCATGTGGCATCACCACGTTCACCCATTCCCCATTTTCCTGCCAAAATCTACAAAGCAATAAAATATACACATATCTATAAGACTGTAATTATTACTCAGAATAAAATATATGTTCTTCAAGTTCAAGGCGTCAAAAGAAGAGTCTGGATGCAGTTAATTTATTTATTTTTTCAGAAGATTCGAGACACGTCCCTGTAGCTTTTTTGTCCACCATCACAATTGTTAGAACCATTTTGCTACTCTTCTTCTTCCCTCAAATTCGAATCTCCTATGCAGAAATTGATTACTCAAGCGTCTTGCGATCAGGACTAAGAGAAAATGAAGTATATCTACTCCTATATAATAAACTAGTCACTCCAAACTAAATACAACAAAAACATGAGCATAGAACAACATAAAATGTAATAACCCTGATTTTCAGAATGAATTTATAATTTTTATTTTAGCTATTTTAATGAATTTTGGATATTTAAAATGATTTATCTTAAATAATAACGATTTAAAATTTATTTAAATCGAAATTAGAACGAATAAATTTATTTTCATTATAAAACGAGCCTGAAATGGCATGGCAGTTTGAAAATTCGATTTTAAATTTCAATTGATTGTATATGATTCAAAATAAATCGGATTTCAGTGAAACCAGAAATATTTGAATATGTTTAATTATATCTTTATAATTATTGTGAAAAATTGATATTTCATAATATTAATTGAAAGTTATGTCCAGTTTAAAATTTGAAATAGTCGCTATGGAATTTATATATATTTTAATATAAAATATAGCCCTTAAAAATAGCCATTTTGCAAACGACCTCTATTTTCGACGGAACCACTCTTGTTGGATTTTGAATGTCAAATTATTGCTATTCCAATTTTCATAATTTTTGGAATTAATATGTGAGCATGGTGAATTTAAACGCGTTTGGTCAAATCAGTTTGAATTTAATCGACTGGAAAATGGCCATTTTTCAAACGGTCTCCAAATTCGACGAAATTAGTTTTGTTAGGACCGTATCATCAAAATATAGCTAGATTTATTTTTGAAGTCATCATGTGGCCCCCGTAAATTAAAATGTATGTTTAAATTCAATATATATTGATTTACATTTTAATTTTGATAAAAACTGATCGAAACAGCAGAATTGACTTATGAAACATATTCCATTGTGTCCGGAATGGGGGTATTTGATTAAAGGCAGATGGGTTTGATTTGGAGTTCGAATGCGAAATCACTTTTTTCGAATTAAACAAAATTAAATATAAATATATAAGGGTCAAAACCCTCCTTAATTCTCCAGCGTGGTCAAGCAAAAAAAAAAAAAAAAGAAGCCACCTCTTTCATCTTCAACAGAGGAAAATGCTCAGAATTTTCTTTCAATTTTTCTCCTAATCCCCTCTATAATTTCAAGAACCCATAAACCGAAAATTAAAGAGCATTTTACCCTCAACAAATCTATATAACGATGATCAATTTTCGTCAACTAGGTTGCTTGAAATCCTAGTTCGAAGTCGCGGGGTTTGCAGCGATTTTTGGAGGAAGGGGGACCACCGAGTTGCGTGGATCTTGTGGCAGTAAAGGAGCAAGGCACGACACTATCGTTGGATCGTGTTCCGGTGCGACGATGAGGTGGAAAACTGCAACCCTAGGGAGGAACGGCGGTTCCAGTATATGAACGAAAAAGGAGGTAGGATTAGAGGAAGATTAGGCAAAGGAAATGTAATTAGTAATTATTTAAATTAATGTAAATCTTGTAATAACAATGTCTTTTTCATACGAGGTCCAAATCAAACGATTTCAATTGCGTTATGATCGTGGTGGAGAATTCTACATTTCAAAACTGACTAGAACGGAAACGGAGCACATTAGAATTTAGGGCAAATTCAAATCCAAACTATTCAGAAATAAAACTGGCGAAGTGGAAATCGACTGTGAGAACCCTTTCTCACTAAAATTACTTTACAGTTAAATTTATATTAGGATGCAGACGGGGCTTAGTAGCACCCGACACTATTTATTGTACAAACCATGGTTGTTTGTTTGGACTATATTATGTTGTGATGTGATGTGAAATGTATATAAAATATTCATGTGTTGAATAAAATGTTTGAACAATAAAAATATCATTTTTATTGAATGTATGAACTATATAAAATATTCATTTGTTGAATAAAATATTTTATCGTTAAAAATATAAATTTTACTGTATATATAAATGGCATAAAATTCTCCTAAAATGAAAATAAATATTCATTTACAAGCAAGACGTTTTGTTTATGTACACCTATTTAACTAATGATGATTGGGACGATAATATTTTACACATCGCCTAAATGCACAAATAATAATCAGTATTTGTTGTTTAAAAACCCCACACGGGTATTAGGATGATATTCGACATAAACGGATCCCAATAATTAGTGGTATGTCAATCGATGGGTTGACAGAATGTATAAGCATTATTTATTTATTTTAATGCTTATGCATATGTAAAATGCACTCTGGATGTTGTATGAATTTTTGATGATTGTTTATCATCATCGTTGTATACACGCGATGTATGAAATCTATATAACTGAAATTATATGATAGTTGATTGGGTCTGATTCCAATTCAGAATAAATGAATATTTTTAAATAATATTCAATGTATAATCAAAATCAGATATTTTGAAAATATTATCCTTTTAATATTATAATGATAAGAAATATTCAAATTTCATTTGAAAATTGAAATCGTTTTAAAATGAATTTAAAATGAATTTATTAAGGAATATTCAAATTTGATTTGAAAATTGAAATGAGATTGAAATCGTTTTAAATGAATTTAAAATGAATTTATTAAGGAATATTCAAATTTGATTTGAAAATTGAAATGAAACTGAAATCGTTTTAAAAATGAATTTAAAATGAATTTATTAAGGATTATTCAAATTTAATTTGAAAATTGAAATGAAGTTGAAATCATCTTGAAATGAATTTATAAAATACGTTTTAAATGGAAATCGACGAAATATGTATAATATATATATATATATATATATATTATATTAAACGACCCGAATAGAACGCACCGCGCTGCGACCGTTCGCGAATTTCGACCATTGACTTCAAATTGACATTACGGGAGATCCGACCGTCGGATTCTCCTAAAACAAAAACCGTTGGGTTCGTATCGGAAAGATATTTCTAATGAATATAAGAGATTTGAAATCTAACTGTTGGATTTGGAATTATGTCCAAATCAAATTTGGAAAAGGTCGCTATTGATGCAGTTCGGTGGCCGTTATTGGAAACCGACTGTACGGGCCTTGATAAAATTATTAAAAATAGTAATAATTTGTGTAAAATCATAATAAATGATTTGGAAGGATTTTGGATGAAAAATTCCGAGTTTGAAAAGATAAAAATATATTTTTATCGAAATGAACTAGTTATTAACTAGAATAAATAAATTGGATTTGGAAAAGGTTTTAATATTACCGGAAATTTCCAATATATAAATTGGAATGGATTTGAGTAGAAATAATCTTCGGAATATTCCGATATTGGATTTCGTGATTATATGGATATTGTGGGGATTTTGGAAGATACCGATATCATTATTACCAATACGATATCCGTTAATTTTAGAATTCGATACTGAATATAAGCCGATATAATTTCTATTCACAGCCTTGTATTTAATATTAAATTGGATTTTGGGTTTGTTGTGAATGGTGTCTTCAATAACACTATTCTTAAACCCCGTGTGAAAAGAATAAATCTTTTAATTAAGATTATTAGAGTTTCCAGTTATATTTAGTAATTGGAATAATGGAATGTGAATTGGGTTTATCGTGAACTGTGTTGTTAACGACATTCGTTCTTTAACCTAATTAATAGTGAAATGTGATTTGGAATTTATAAATCTTCTTATTAAGATTTAATGGAAAGTTTCCAAAGTAAAGTTTTCCAATTTAATAAAATAAATTGGAATGGAAAGGAATTTGATTTGGTAATAATCGAAGTGAACTTCTGTGGAGGAAGATTGTTACTATATATGGAATTTAAAAGGCTTTGCCGTTATTCCATTTATATTATTGGTTGGATACGGAAATTGATATCGATTATATATATTAGTCTGTTTTCCGTGAAGATTCCATAGTTAATGGAATATGATTTTGCGTTTATCGTGAACCTGTTTTAAATAACATTGGTTCTTTAACCCGGTTAAAGACAGGATTACATGTCTAACATTATATTTCGAACTGTATTGTTGATCTATATTAAATATATCTGTTTGGTGGCGGAGAATTTATTCTCTTGCTTAACACCCTTCTCTAATACATACGAGCTTAGAGGTTATATAACGGCAAAAATCAATGGTATGGTTTAGATTGTCGATGCGGCATGTTTGATTTCCCAAAGTTTAATAATCATTAATAATGATTGTTGGAAGATTAAAACTAAGTGGGGTTTTAATGAATCTTTAATTAGATTGAAATGTAAATGTGATAATTTAAATTATCAAATTTGGGAAATAATCGAGAATGGAATACCACCAGTTTTTACTCCAGGCGATAGTTAAATCTTTAATCAGATTTGAACGTGAAATGGTAATTAAATTTACAAATAACACCATGGGTGTTAGATATGGAGTATTACCAGTTTTGCTCCATGGGATGAATGAGTTGGGATTGGGATAATAAAAGAAATGATTACTTCGGTATGGCTCGTAAATCCCTACTAGTTGGATAAACCTTAATTTGGTTTAGACTTGATATCCGAAGGAAGAATAAAGTATAAATTTAAAAGAATTTATATTCGATAAAACTAAAGGGAACCTTTCCCAAAGGATATGCATATTTGAATAAAATACAATTCCGAATTGGAATGAGGCGTACGTTGTATTTGTGTAGCACTTGTTTATGAAATACGCAAGTTATTCGGAAAGTCCGGGTTTATAACCATTCCGAATAACTGATTCGACGATAAGTCTACAATGAAGACGGTGGTTGAAGACTGGAGTTCTTCACATTGTTTGGATGATTACTGATGTCTTGATTGGGCAGTACACCCAAGACAAGGTAATATAAGTGGTGATCGTCTAGACGTACTTGGAGATCGACCGGATATGTGAGGACCTCTCTCCTGTATTGGACATATAAGACGAGGAATAAGGTGCCTCTGGTTTCGTTCAGACCCAGAATGAACTAGTAAATGGATGTGAGTTTGACATTGGATTTCGTTCTGTGTTGATTGATCTCTATTAAATATATATCTGTTTGGTGGTGGAAAATTTATTCTTTTGCTTAACACCCTTCTCTGAGACGTACGAGCTTGGAGGTTATATATCGATAGACATCAGTCGCATGGCATGAATTGTCGGTGTGGCATACTGAGTGGCATGTGATCAAGGCTTTTGTTGAAAAGCAAGGCCTTATGGTTGATGATCAAAGCACGACTTTAAATAGCATAACTTTGTGTATAGCGTTAATTTGCGAACCTCACACCCGGGTGTGAACTAGAAACAGGAAAGGACTGCAGGGAGGACATGCGTTTCTTTCTAGCTAGGAGTGGTGTCATGGTATGGAGCCCAGACATTTTACTCATGTGGATGTTGCATTTTATTTGATGGATAGCGAGGTACCTCAGATATATCGGTCATAACGGGACCGATGGATTGATATGGCCGACATACTGACCAGACTTACGCCCCATAGGGCGGGAAAACATATTGTTCAGGAATTATTAATCCTCAAACGTAAGAGTGGACCGACCCTGAAGATCCAAGGTGCAGTTGCGACTGATCCTGAGACATGGTGCTAGATTGTCTTGAATTCGGTAAGGACGATTCCTTTCCTTGCTTCATTGATGGAATCTAATTTTCAATTCGTGACATTTCGGTTATAATTGCAGAACTAGTATGGTGACATAGTAGCATGGGATGCCATCTATGATTGATACATTTATATTTGAGGTTGATTTTGACACTATACACTTATAGTAATATCAAATAGATTTGTTTTAAAGCGTACCAAGCATGTTTGGCTATTATAAGGGAAAACTCTATCCTCCGGCTTGCATTGCATTATGTGATGGGACCTGAGTCTTATAATAGCTTCATTTTTCGAAAAGCATTGCGCTATTTATGCACTGGTATTCTTTGGAAAAAAAACCCGTTCCGTGTTATACGACATGGTCCCTTGATTTACTTTATTTCTAAAGTAAAGTTTTAAATAACTGTTTTAGTTCTCACACCAGTCCCATGACTGACCTGGAGTTTTTTTTTTTAAACCTAAAATCTGGGTGCCCGTATTTTCTGCATGGGCAGCTAGTAGTTTTGGTTTAGCAGATTTATTTTCACAGGATCGTGGTTTACAACTGGAACTATATCGGAAAGCTCTGTATCCGTGTATTTCTTTCAGTTGTGTTATGTATTAATTTTCCGCTGCTTTGTAATTTAATCTCTAATATTTTTCAGTGTGTAATATTTATTTATACTCTAGTGCATTCTTGTACTCTGATGTAGATTGTTGTAACAACAATGAAATGTTCTTCTGTTTGTGTTCTGGTTGTCGTGTTCTCAACTTAATCCGCGCTTTCCCATCTCTTCGGCGATAGGGGAAGTTTAGGTCGTGTCACAAAAACTCTCCAAAATTAAACTCTCGAAAACACCAAAGCAAAAACATCAATCAACTACAACAGCTCTTCAAAAGCTCCTCAGCTATAATCAACAATCTGTGACCTGAAAAACTAACCAAGCCATAATCAATCATCACATATATATATGGGTATAAATATATATATATATCAAAAATATATATAAATATATCCATACATATATGTGAAAGAGACAAATAAATAGGGAAAGAGAGACAAGCACAAAAACAAAAGTGCATAACTCAATAACAAATACATATTCTATTACGACTAAAATACCTATTAATTCTAATATATAAACTCAAATTAGATCTAACCTTTATCAAATATCTTGCAAATCGAGATTCTCTATAAAACTTATAGTTTGGGTTATCCATCCAATCCAGACAGAAGGTAACAATCCTAATAATTAATTTATCAACAGACAAAGACTGAAACAGTCTCTGATTTCTCTTCGACCAAATGAACCAACAAATAATAGGCACTAAAGAATCCAACACATCAGAATGTAAGTTATTTCTTAGTTTGCTGAATGCTGGCAAATTTAAATTAACCAAAAAAATGTATAAACTACCCCACTGAATATGCAACTGCAAATGATCAAGATGTATAAACTATATGAAACTAATGTGTGCATGTGTAGAAACTATATATAGAGCTGATTGTAAATGAGATCTTTATCTTTAGAGGCCCAAGTGGTTGAAGTATTTGGTAAATTGTTCTTCTATGGTTTATATTTAGTATCTTTACCATTGTTATTTGTTGTTATCTACATGCATATTTCTATTTGCAGGTTCTATAGCTATTTTTGTAAATATATTTTTTTCAGCATAAGGTTAGGGATATTCTTGAGGTAAGCTTTCACATGTTTCACATGCTTTTGTAAATACTTGGTTCGTATTGTGTTTCTATATGGATCATTGTACATTGAGAGCCTATAGAATTATGATGATAATATCATATATTTTGTGCTTATGGTGAAAGAAAATGATTTTTTTTAATGCTGAAGTAATCTAACTTATTATACAAGATTAGTTATTTATCTGTTCACAAAAGAGTGTAATATCATGATGGTTCTAGCCTTTTTAACATGTATAATTCATTCAATTGTTTGTCAGTGCTTGGCTAAGAATAATCATGATTCATTCGATTGTTTGTGGAAGCAAGTATTATGTCTGTATAAGCTTTCGTACATATACAAACATATATATTTTTAACTAAGTTAAACCCTATTAGAAAAGGTCATTTAACAATAGCATGTGTTTTTGTAAATACAACAATTTCAGGACGTTGATTAATGTTTACTAATTCATTTATGGAATGATTAAGCACATCTTGATTATTTTTCTTCTGTAGTTGTCTAAGTGGACTTTGCATCCTATATGATTTTCTTAACTTCACAAAAATGGAAACATTTATTGTTGAGGATGATTTGTTTTCTTTAAATTTTTACAAGGTATTCTCGTTAGCTATGTCTCGATTGAATGATTAATATGAAAAAAGGCAATGATTCTTGTGATGTCTATTATAACTATTATTTACATGAAAATTTGCATAATTAAAGAGTGAATGTTCAATATGTACATGTAACAACCCGCATTCTACGCATCGAAGGATCGTAGAATATTTGTTTCTTTCTCATATGAAGTCGTATGGTCATGTGGCTCTGGGAAACGACTATTGGGGTCATTTCCCATGTTCATGATTTTTGTCAATTTTTAAATGACCATTTTGCCCCTAGCTGATCTTGTTTCGTCCGTAACTTTTGATTGGAAAAGAATTTTGACCTGAAACTACTACCATTAGATTCGTTTGATGGTTTACCTTTCTGTAGAGTGGTCACATGCGAAAAACGGACTTACCGTTTGGGAGATATGGCTGAAACAAGGTTTAGAAGGTGAAAAACAGCTTAATTGGGCTAAACCGGGTAGTTAGCAGCTTGGCCCATAACCCATTTCGGGATTAAGGTTATGGGGAGGCTGTTGGGTTTGGGAAATCATTTCATTTCAGTTTTTGAGCCGCCACTTTCATTCTTGAAACCATAGCCATGGCCTCCACTCTCTAAATCTCTTCAAAACATCTCCCAATCACCTACAACTTGAAGATTGGGATTAGCAACATCAAATCAAGGGAGATCTTCACCAAATCAAGATTAGAGCTGCTGGAACACATTAGAATTCGATCCAAACAGAGAATCATTTCATATCTATAGTTTACTTTGTGGCAAAGGTGAGTGATCTGCATTATTTTTCACTAATTACGGCTAATTATGGTAATTAGCGAAGATTAGCGAAATTATGGCTCAGAAAAATCTAGAAAAATTCCTAAAATTCTAAAACATCATTTTATGCCTCTGATATGAATTTGGGTTAATTTCGACTAATTTTGCAAATCCCGGAATTTGGGGGATTAAGGGGTGATTAGTGGAAATTAGCGAATTTATGCATGATTAAAATCTGGAAAAATATTCAGAAATTCTGAAATATTGTTTTAGACCTCTGTTAGAAAATTTGGTTAATTTGGTTAAGTTTTGCTAATCCTATCGTTAGATTTGCTTAAACATGCTTAAGAGGAAAATATGAGTTTTTGGGTATGTTTGATCCATTTTGACATATCATATTGTTGTTTTGCTATTTTTGGATGTTTATACATGTTGCTATGACTGAATGATGTGCTTTGTGACTAATTAGAAAAGTTAGATTGGTCAAAAACGTCGTCGTATGGCGTAAAATAGTCGCTGGAAGAAGTTGTAGGAAAATATGCAGAACCGGATCGGATCGCCCCTACCTCGACCTAACCCGATCATGGTTAGACCCACTGTGACGATCCCAAAATCCGAGGGGCGGTATTAAGGATAATCATTAGGAAATAACACATTAATCATCATAGCAGAGAACAGATAATAGCAGAAACAATAAATAGAATAATTTTTACATTGATATGACAGCGGAATCACAACATGTAATAACATCAGAATAGCATAGCGTGGGATATAACTTAGTAAATAAAAAGGAAAGTGATCAGTCATCATCGCCAGAGGCGGAATACATACATGCAGTGAGACATAATAAGGGTATCAGTCTACATCACCGAAGGCGGAATACATATACATATAGTAAGAAATACGGAAAGTAAATCAGTCTGCATCTCCTGTGGCGGAATCATAATATAAGTATAGTAATGGCGGAAAAAGTCAAAGTCGTCTCTGTGAAGTCAGCCTCGCCATGAGCCAAAAATGCACTCTATGCAGCAGTGCAGAGCCAAAAAACAACCTGTCACCTGTGTACTAGGCTGCCCGTATGAAAATAAGGGCACCCGCGTTTGAAAAGTGAAACAAACAACGAGTCAGTCATGGGGACTGGTATGAGGAATCTATTTAACAATTTAACAACAGTAATAAGCAAATCATAGGACCACGCCACTCTCGCGGAACGGGTTTACTCCAGTGATTGCTAGTGCATTTAAAACAAAGTAAATTCTTTTAAAACAACGCAATGCTTTTAGAAAGAATGAAGCCATTATAAGACTGAGGTCCCATAACACAATGCAACGCAAGCCGGAGGATAGAGTTTTACCTTATAATGGCCAAATATGCTTGATACGTATAAAGCAAAATCAATTGATATTATTACTAGTGCATATATGTTTCGAAAATGAATAGCATCATAAATATCAATCATAGGCGACATGAGCGTCCCATGCCACTATGTCGCCATATATAAGTTACAATCGAATCCGTTATCTCGTATTGGAAATTGGATTTCCGTCATGAGTCGAGGCAAGGGGCAAGCTCCTCTCCGCTTCGAGACACTCTAGCAAATGCCTCGGGACTACACACTCTGGGTAACCCCTAGATGCTTCAGGGCCGGGTCCTCACTTACGTTAGAGGATTAGTATTCCTGAACACACGTTTCCCGGTCCTTACAGACCTATAATCGAGGCGCCTCGCATTCCAACAACCACAAAGGTGAAAAGTAGATATATATGTCAGGGCTGGTAAGTCACTGACACCACCATAGCTAGAAAGAAACGTCGTGCTCTCCCTGCAGTCCGTATCCCGTTTTTAACTCATACCGGGGTGTGAGGCTCGCGAATCTACGAAATACACAAAGCTAGGCCACGTAGACCGTGCTTTGATCATCATCCACAAGACTTTTCTTTGCAACAGAAGCCTTGATCATAGCATCTTGGCATGTCACATAGGCAGCCACTCCATACGATTGATTTCCATCGATATATAACCCCTGAGCTCGTGCGTCTCAGAGAAGGGCGTTAAGCAAAAGAATAAATTCTCTGCCGCCAAACAGATATATATATTTAACAGAGATCAATGAGTATAGAACAAAATCCAATGTCAGACACACAGTCCATTTACAAGTCCGTCCTGGGTCTGAACGAAACCGGAGGTGTCAAATTCCTCGTATATCCGTCCAATCAAAACATACGTTCGGACGGCTACTACTTCCGTCCCCTTCCGGTAGCTACTCCGGTCAGGAACCTCCGTAGCGCCCATCCAACCGATACGAAGATCGTCGGTCTTGAATCGTCTTTGCATTTTCCAATTCGAATCGCTCGATAAATTATTTGAAATGTGGGTTAGCTCGGCCTTTTCAAATAATTCACGTCATTAGAATTTAAATCGATTCTTTTTATGGTTATATTATTCGACATCCATCTTTCAGTTCTTTAGTGTTATTTTCGCGTCAAACACATACAACCATCAAATGTCAAACAATTCAAGCCCAATTGGTTTATTTGCAATATATGTTGCTTATAATATTTTATAACGTTTTTTCGCCATATTTATTAATTTAAAATGGCCATATTTAATTAAACGACGTTTCAGGTCGTGCCGTGGCACTGGCGCTGTTTTTCCCCTAATTTTTTTTACACATATCGGAAAATCTAACCGTTGGATTTCTACGAAGTCTATATCAGTGGTAAGATATTCCCAAAGCGAACCCAACGGTTCCAGTTTCGTGAGAATCCGACGGTCGGATCTTCCACACTCGTCGTTTGAAGTTACGGTTTCAAAATTCGAACTGCAGCGTCGTTATTCGATTAAATTTAATTATATTTATATTTATATATATAAATATAAACGATTCTGGCGCTGTTTTTCTTCAGATTTGAATTAAACATTCCGGACAATCCAACCATTGGATTTTTACAAGGTTGGGGCCGTTGGAAAGATATTTCCAAGGCGAACCCAGCGGTTGCAGTTTCGGGAAAATCCGATGGTCGGATTTCTCGCACTAATCGTTTCAAATTACGAATCTGAAACACGAACTGCACGGCCTCTATTCCTTTTAATTATATTTATATTTATATATATAAATATAGTTCATTCTATGATTTCAACTATAGTTCATTCTATATTTTCAACTTCGTTTTCACTTCAAATATTTCACTAAAGCCTTAATATTTCGAATTTTTTTGCCATAACCTCCTTTGTACGGGGAGGGGTTTGGAAATTTATTGGGCCGTATTAGGTACCCAATAAATCCTAAAAAGCATTCACATATTTATAGTGATATATTTTGGTGTTTACGGGGGAGCATGTACTGATAATCACTCCAGAGAATAAATTCCCGTCACCCCGTTTCCGTGTGGAAATAAATAGTCCATGTGCCGTATCTAATAACTAGAGCGACGTGATTATTGTCAACTCCAGACCCGTGTGGGGTTTTTATTAATCTGGCAATTTATCGTTATAATTTATATAGTCCATATCATTCATCAGTTCAACCTGTAGTACATAGTCATCGCCATACTAGCCTCTTGCTTGTATGGTAAATCTTCCACCTCATCACACAAGCTCCAATTGCTTATGTGGAATATGATGAAGTATGCCTATCATCAAGAAGTATGCCATGTAGTGTAGTTCAAAATTAATTGTTACTATCCTATGGTGTTATTTATTATTTCACACAGAATAACCAGCACTCCGCATCCAATGGCATTCACAGGAGTTGATATATAAATAAAATTGCGCAGCCAACTCATCAAGGTTTACCTATTTGTCGGACACGCAAATAATTTCTTTACTCTACAGCTAATCCATTTTTCCTGTTCAACACATGTATATATATGCAGAGCAAAGCTAATAATAATATTTCTAGCCAACTATTATTTATTTCAACACGTGTGTATTTTTCCTAAGCGTATACATGATAAAAGAAATATTTTTATCATCAAAAATATTTATTCGACATGTGTGTATTTTTATCTAAGCGTATACATGATAAAAGGAATATTTTTATCATCAAAAATATTTATTCGACACGTGTGTATTTTTAACTCTGCGTATACATGATAAAAGGAATATTTTTATCATCAAAAATATTTATTCGACACGTGTGTATTTTTAACTCTGCGTATACATGATAAAAGAAATATTTTTATCATCAAAAATATTTATTCGACACGTGTGTATTTTTAACTCTTCATGTCCACAATAAAGGTGTAGTTTTTATTGTCGATTCATTTTATTTTTAAAAGATGATAACATTCAACACATGAATTTCAACTCGACGAACAAATTGCAATTCAACACATGAATATTCTATATAGTTTGTATATATATAAAAATGTGATTTTTATCGCTAAAGCCATTTGTTTAAATTCAAATTATATTCAACACATGAATTTCAACTCAACGAATGAATTGCAACTCAATACATGAATATTCTATATCGTTTGTATAATTTATTTCAACGAATGAAAATTATTCTAACACATAGATATTTCATAAAATTTCGGCAGCATAATGGCAGGGTAGTTAAAACCAGGACCGTCCCTAGTACGGCTCCTCGCTCTACTTTAAAACCTCGCGGTTTTTGACAATGGGGATCATGCATCTAGTTCGCACGCAGGCGGCATGTTTTATTTTCAATTCCACAATCCTATTCTATTTTGTTTCAACCACAAGAGGGTATTTTTCAACCACAAAGGTATTTTTCAACCATATATCAACCACAAATAATTATTTCCAACCATTCGTCATACCATATAATATCACGTCAATCACAAGCAATAAATATCGTCCATGGTCTGTGGACGAGGGGAGTATATATATAATATATAATAATTCACTTGCATTTCATCACAATTCAAAGCATATATGTTTCGTTCAACGCTTGTATAATTTATACATCGCTAATATAACTTATACAACACATGTACATGAGGTATACAATGTGTATATAATTTACACTTCGCTTATATAATTTATACAACGCGAATTCATTCACACAAATAGCTTAGATTCCTCACATTGGTTATTGCAGTGCTAAAAATCGTAGGAAGGTCAGAAAAATCCGCGGCTTCTTCTAGAATGTAGAGAGCCTCCTTGCGGTCACGGTGTCTCCTGTTTCATCAAATTTCGTTAAAGAACGAAAAAGATATTATTTTTCAAAGTTTTGCAACACTTAAAAGTGTTATTTTCATTTCAGATTTTTACATCAGAAAAGTTTTTAAAACTTCGAAACTAGGTCTATATTTTTAAGCCAAACCGTACCTCGATGCATCGATCAGACCATGCGGCGTCAAAGAGCTACGAACCACCTCCAGATCGGCGGTGGTGGCGACGGGTTCGGTGGCTTGTGGAGGTCGCGGCGGCGCTTTGAAAGGCGCGACTTTCTGGTCGATTTCCGATGCCTACGGTCGATGGATGGAGGCGTGGCTTGGTCGGATGTGTAGAGGAGGCGAAGGCGGTCAGAAGCTTCAACAGGCGGCGGCGGCGAAATCGCCTGAGGCGGCGGCAAAGTCGACGAGAAGCTTCGAGCCCTCTGAGTCGTCCAATAACGCTGGCGGCTAGGGTTTCGTTCTGATTTTTTTTTTTAAATGAAAAATTCCTATTGGCCAGAGCTTTATAGGAAGTTTTAAATAGTGTTTTTGCAAACAGACTCCTTTTTAAACCCAACGACTGTCGCCCCTAGCTAAATACCCCCATTCCGGACACAATGGGATATGTTTCGTTGGCCATTTCGACTGTTACAGTTAGTTATTTTTCAAATTAAAATATAAAACATTCGATATTTATTTTAAATGTACATTTCAATTTGCCAGGGCCACAAACTGAATCGAAAAATTCCAGAAAAATAAATCTAGCTTTGTTTTGACGATACGGTCCTAACAAAACCAGTTTCGTTGAATTCTGAGCTCATTTGAAAAACGGCCATTTTTAGGTCGACCCATTTTAACAGAATTTGACCAATCACATTTTCTTTTGCCCCGCTCACATACTAGCTTCGAAAATTATGAAATTTGAAAATTAGCAATAATTTGACATCCCAGACCCAACAAAAGTGGTTTCGTCGAATTCCGAGGTCGTATGCAAAATCTCAATTTTCAAGGGCTATATATACTATATAGCGACCTTTTTGAAAATTCATTTGGCCATAACTTTTGATTCCCACTATGAAACTTCGATTTTTCAAATTCGTTAGGAAGGTATTGATAAACAGATTTAAATATTTTTAGTTTCGTTAAAATCCGTTATATTTTCCACCCGGTACAGTCAGACAAAGTTTGTATTCAAAATTTCAAACTACCGTACCATACCAAATTCTATATTTTATTGAAATATGCTATTTCAACTATTCAAATTCCTTGGTAATAACCTAATTTAAAATTTTTAAATTGGTTCACATTTTCCGGGTTATTACAATCTCCCCCACTTAAAACTTTTCATCCTCGAAAAGGAAATAACAGCTAAGCAGGAAATAAAATGTAAATGCAAAGTATTGTAAAGGTACCTTGCACCGGAGTTAGTCAGAGATGTCCACTCTGCATTTGGGATAAGCTTGTTTAATGCTTTCCTCAGTCTCCCAAGTACAGTCTCTAGGATCACTACTCCACTGCACTTTGACTAGATGAATCTTTTTCCTCCTTAGCTCTCTAGTTTCTTTGCCAACTATCTTTAATGGCTCTCTCTTGAGTGCTAATTCTGGAGTTATGTCAATATCATGTTGCGCTGCTTCTTCCACAACAAGGTCGGGATCATGAACATGTTTTCTGAGTTGAGATACGTGGAACACATCATGTATACCAGGCAACCAATTAGGTAATGAAACCCTATATGCAAGAGTTCCAATTCGTTCAAGTATAGGAAAGGGACCAATAAATCTCGGTGCCAACTTCCCTGTCTTGCCAAATCTGATTACTCCTCGCATTGGAGAAACTCTTAAATAAACATAATCGCCAACGGCAAATGATATATCCCTTCTTCTCGCATCAGCATAACTTTTCTGTTGGCTCTGTGGGGTTTTCAACCTATTTTTAATGAAATCGACTTTATCCGATGCTTCTTGAATCATATCGGGCCCTAACACAAGTCTGTTGCCAGGTTCTACCCAACATGCGGGAGATCTGCACGGTCTACCGTATAATGCTTCAAATGGAGACATTCCCAAACTTGCTTGATAACTATTGTTGTAAGAGAATTCTGCTAAATGTAAGTGATCTTCCCATGAGCCTCCAAAATCGATAACGCAAGCCCGCAGCAAATCTTCTAAAATTCTATTCACCCGCTCAGTTTGGCCGTCTGCCTGAGGGTGATAAGCGGTGCTTAGATTTAATTTGGTTCCCAATTCTTCTTGGAATGCTTCCCAGAATTTGCTAGTAAATAGAGGATCTCTATCACTGACTATATTGAGCGGCACTCCATGTGGTTTAACAATTTCTTTGAAGTAAATCTGTGCTAGACTTTGGGCCGTTCTGTTGGATCGGACAGGTATGAAATGGGCAGTCTTCGTGAAGCGATCTACGATTACCCATATACTGTCGTTTCCTTTCTTAGTTCGAGGCAAGCCATCGATGAAGTCCATCGAAATTTGTTCCCACTTCCATCCTGGAATTTCTAAGGGTTGTAATAATCCAGCCAATTTCTGCTGATCACTCTTAACTAGCTGGCAAGTGGGGCATCTGCTAACATATATTGAAATATCTCTTTTCATCGCCTTCCACCAGAATGTGCGCTTGATATCATTATGCATTTTGCTCACACCGGGATGGATACTCAATTTGGATTTGTGGCACTCATCAAGTATCTCTCTTCTGAGCTCTGGAATTCCAGGCACACAAATTCGCCCTTTTAATCTTAGAAACCCTTCGCTATCAAGGCTAAAATCTGAGGGTTTTCCTTCTCGGATCCGCTGGCTAATCCTTTCAATGAATTCATCGTCCTTCTGTAGAATAGTAATCTTATCTTCTAAGGAAGAAGTAATGATAAAACTGGCAATGATTTCATTCTTTCTGCTGAGCGCATCTGCTACAACATTGGCTTTCCCCGGAGTGTATAGAATTTCAAAATCATATGCTGCAAGGAATTCTAGCCAACGCTGTTGTCTCAAATTCAGATCTTTCTGAGTGAATAGATATTTCAAGGATTGATGATCGGTAAATAGTTCGAACTTCTCGCCCAGTAAATAATGCCTCCAGATTCTTAAAGCGAACACGATGGCTAATAACTCAAGATCATGAGTAGCATAGTTTCTTTCATGCGGCTTTAGTTGACGGCTGGCATAAGCGATCACTTGACCCTTTTGCATTAACACTACGCCTAGCCCTCTAATAGAAGCATCTGTCCATACGGTCAAGTCTTGGTTACCCTCTATAATAGTCAATACTGGAGCGGTTGTCAACTTCAGTTTTAGCTCCTGGAAAGCTTCTTCACATTCGGGAGTCCATTTGAATTTTTCATGCTTCTTTGTAAGCTTTGTGTAACAACCCGTATTTTCAATAACCTGTTATGACATAAATCGAGGCAGAATTTAATTCTAAAATCTGAATCAAGGGAAACGGGCTATGCCATTGCGTTCATCTCGGAAAAATACGCGAAATAGAGTCCGAGTTTTCGAAAATCGGAGTCCGTATGACCCAGTTAAGGCCCATTGAAGTTTTCAGAAATTTCCATATTAAAAATAGATTTAAATTTTAAATTGAAAACAAGGATTAGGGCTAACTGGCGTCAGGCGGGAAAATTCCCGCCAGGACCCCCATGTCGACAGGCATGTCGACAGGGTCCCCAGGGTGTCGACAGCCCTGTCGACACGGGGTGGCCGGGCAGTTTTGCCTGGCGCACCATTTTGGGTCTTGGTCTGGTTTGTGGCTTGGTTCTGGAGAATTCCGAAATCTGATGGACCTAATTCAACCTAGGGTTAATCCTATGGTCTAAATCACTAGCCTAATCTATAAATAAGACCCTAACCTACCCTAAATCACTCATTATTCATTCTAGAAACTAAACTATGTCAAAATTCAACCTCTCATGGCCTCCACTCTCTTCATACAATTCCTAAACAAATTCCTAAGAGATTTCCATGCATACAAGTGTATTTAGGCTTGTATGATCTTCTTTAGCTTGCATTAAAGTCTTGTTTCTCTATTGTCATCATAAAGGAGGAGTCTTGATCAAGTTTGCTTGCATTTTTGGGGTTTTAATTTGTTGCATAAGGGGTTTCTTACATTTGCTATACTCATTTGAGTCCGCAAAAGCATAGTAAGCCTTATTCCTCTCATACTTGAACTTTGAAGTTAAATGCATGATATGCGAGTTGCCATAAGTTATGCAAGTTTATTTATGCAAGTATGATATGCAAGTGTCATATGTTGTGCAAGTTTGTTTATGCAAGTTTGTTATGCAAGTATGATATGCGAGTTGCCATAAGTTATGCAAGTTTATTTATGCAAGTATGATATGCGAGTTGCCATAAGTTATGCAAGTTTATTTATGCAAGTATGATATGCAAGTGTCATATGTTGTGCAAGTTTGTTTATGCAAGTTTATTTATGCAAGTATGATATGCGAGTTGCCATAAGTTATGCAAGTTTATTTATGCAAGTATGATATGCAAGTGTCATATGTTGTGCAAGTTTGTTTATGCAAGTTTGTTATGCAAGTATGATATGCAAGTTGCCATAAGTTATGCAAGTTTTATCATGCAAGTTTGATATGCAAAGTTGTCATATGATATGCAAGTATGCTTATGCAAGTTTGGGATGGTCATGTGGTTCATGTTAACATGTTATGCATGCTTTTGGGCCTAAAAATGTAATATGCAAGTGTATGAACACATGAATCTTTCATATGCCACCATGTTGAACTTGTGGCTCTAACACTTTAATGTCATGATTATGCCAAGTTCCCTCTTTCTATCCTTTATGCGCTATTGCGATATGTGAGCGATGGGATTGCGTTTGGGGTTGGGTAAACTTAAAGGACATAAAAACATGAGCTTGGGAATTTACCTATTAAGTTAGGTCTACCCCTTGGGAATTTACCTATTAAGTTAGGTCTACCCAAGTATATGTTGAACTTGTAATGTGTTTTGGAAACATGGTGGACATGACACTTAGAAAACATAAGTGTGGCCAACTCGAGGTTGGGTTGAGTTTGTAGTGTAATTCTACCCGGAACCTACCGGCTTAACTAGTGGCTACAAACAATAGGATCCAATGTGAGAAGTTGGTCATGTGATGCCAAGACCCGAGGTTAGACCAAGTTGTGGTGTAAATCTACCCGGAACCCACCGGCTTAACTAGTAACCGCAATAAAGTCTAATGTGAGAGGTTAAGGCACAATTAATTTAATTAATGCCTCATGATTAGGGTTAAGTCATGGCCCACTAATACTTAACCAATTTGGGGATTCGACGGATTGAAATGGGGTTAAGTTGTGAACTGTTGGTTACACTTAACCAATTTAATCCATTTGGGGGTTCGAGGGATTGAAATGGGGTTAAGTTGTACTTAACCAATTTAATCCATTTGGGGGTTCGAGGGATTGAAATGAGGTTGAGTTGTGAACTGTTGGTTACACTTAACCAATTTAATCCATAATTAGTGAAGGGTTAAATCGCACTTAACCCTCTTAGGAAACCCTAGCAACGTGGTCTGTTCTAGCAGTAATCCCAGTTTGGTATCATCACAACCCTAGAGGCTAGGCTAGGGCGGGGCACGATTACTGGACTGATGTAAGTGACCAAAGCGATGGCTGAGTGGTACAGCAGTGCGGGTCCAGGCGGGCTACGGACGTGCACGTAATCCGGTGTTGGACAAACTCGAGGCACGGGTACCAGTAGGTTTAGACTGTGCATTATTGCTTCAGTGTCTGGGGTTGACACCCGAGGGCTTGATACACCCGAAGGTGGACCCAACACAGTCTGACTACAACCATATGTGGGCCGTATGGACACCAACACTTGACGTGTTAGGTTTATAGGGAGCCGATCGACTAGACCGTTGGGTTGGACCTTGTATTAAGGTCACCTCAGGTTATTGGGCAAAAGTTTGGGCTGAGGGATCAATACCTGTTAGTTTGCTAGTACACCCGTGGTGCAAAACCTTAATCCTGATTATGCGATGACACCTTTATCTACCTTGATAGTTAATCATCATGTTGTTATCCTTATGTTCATACCCGCTGCTCATGTCAGTTAACTTTATCAGTTTACATTGATTGTAGTAGGGCTTACTCAGTCTTTTTGACTGACCTGTTTTCTTTCGCCTCTTTTCTTCCGTTTCCCCCCAGGTTCTCAGGGAGGGAATACAGAAGCTTAGCTTGGATCCTACCCGCTTACTTGGATAGCTCATGTATGCTTCGGACTTGAGCTCGCTATGGTTTTTCTGCTTTGGGGATAGCTACTTATGTTTTCTTTTCAGTTTTCAGATGAGGTTGTTTATGTACTAGACTTATTTTATTTGGAAAATTGACATGATGTTGTACCAAGACTTGATTTGAAATGGTTTGAAAATCTTCCGCTGTTTTATCCATGTTATTTACTCTGGTTACATATATATACATGTTCTTGTTCTGCCTTGATATATCATTATGCATGTTTACCTTGTTTTAAAAACGCCCCACCAAAGTCAGAGTTGCTTGCAAGAGCCACCCTGACGGAGGTGGGGTGTTACATTTGGTATCAGAGCATATGGTTTACGAGAAGGAACAGAAAGGTTTTTAGAAAACTTTTTGGAAAACTATTTTCAAAACCAAGTATAAAGTATTTTCCAAAGAAAAGTCTAGTTTATTTTAAAGGCTATTCCCCAAAAAGCCATTGGCAAAATTCCTTCGTTTTTCTCCATTCTGAATCTATCTTTTTCTTCGTTTTTAGTATGGCCGATAACTTTGCCATTCCGGAGGGAGAACACGTACCTGTTTGGTATAGGAGACTTTTGGAGGCTAAGGCGACCGAAGCCGGCCCCGCAAATATTACTCCTCCTCCGGTAGTTGATGTTCCTCTTCCTCCTTTCACTGAGGTTCCTCCTCCTCCTTCCCCTCAGCATCCTCAGACTGACTTCGCAGAGATTTGCCAAGATTTTAAGGCGATGGGTTGCAAGAATTTCTTTGGAACCGAGACTTATGTGGAGGCAAGGAATTGGTTGAAACCAAAGATCTTTTTACCTTCTTTAAGATAGATGATCGTAGGAGGGTTTTATTAGCAGTGTGGTTGTTAAAGGAAGAAGCTGCACGTTGGTGGGTGGTCACCACCGTTACTAGGCCAATTGAGACTTGGGAAGACTTTCGGGGAAAGTTTGGACTAAGGTTCCTATCACTGAAGCAAGGGGACATGACTATTAGGGAATACATAGATCAGTTTAATCAACTGGCTCGGGTCGGTTTAGACTTAGTTAACACAGCTCAGAAGAAGGCCCTATACTTTGCTCTAGGATTAAACGAGCCATTACATGGTTTGGCCATGACTCATATACCCTTGAGGGCAACTTTTGAGAGTTTGGTGAATATGGCCCTACTTAATGAAGAGAGTAGGAGTGACAAGGAGGAGATCAAGATGGATGATACTCAAGCCAAGAAGACTGATTCCCAGTGGAAAGGAAATCAGGGTAATCCAAGCAGTCAGAGCAGTCAAGGCAATAAGAACAAGAACCAAGGCAAGAACAACAAGAGGAAGTGCCATTATTGCGGTTCAGTTGGGCATCTTAGTAAGAATTGTTGAAAGAGAAAAAGGAATAATGGTGAATGATTTTTCTGCGGTGAGACTGGACATTTCAGTAAGGATTGCCCGAAGAAGCAAGGGCAAGGCCAGGGTCAGACTCAGCGTGCTGGGCCCGCAGGAGAGCAAGCTCATGCCCTCGCTCCGGTTTCCGATCGAGGTAGTATTTCTGTTGAGAGCCTTGTATATATTTCTGATTTTCCCAGTTCGTACCTTGTTTGATTCTAGTGCATCGCATAGTTTTATCTCATCTGATCTTGTTGATAGTTTGCACCTTAGTACTAGCTTGGTAGAGGATCCCGTTTGTGTCTCAAATCCTATTGGGGGTTACGCCCATTTGTCTATGATATGTGGGGATTTGAGGATCTCTATACTGAGTGTAGAGTTCTTGCGCAGTGCTTATGTTCTTGGTTTCAGGGGATACAGATTGATATTGGGCATGGATTGGCTGTCCAGATATGGAGCCATTCTTGATTGTGAGCGTAGGGTTGTGAGGCTCGTGACTCGCCTCGGAAACACCCTAGAGATTTCATGTGATCCGAGAGGTCCCGTCATGTTGTGCTATCTTGAACCACTCGACTCGTCAGTAGAGACTCTTCAGTCTATGAGAGTGATTCGAGAGTATCCGGATGTTTTTGATGAAGTTAAGGGATTGCCACCTAAGCGAGAGATTGATTTCTGCATTTATCTGGTGGATAATGCAAAGCCTGTTTCTTTGCCCGTTCGGCACATGGCTCCGCGTGAAAGGCGGGAGCTGAGTAAGCAAGTGAGAGAGTTGGTTGAGAAGAACTTCATTAGACGAAGTATATCTGAATAGGGAGCGCCTGTGGTATTTGCTACCAAGGCGGATGGTTCCCTCCGACTTTGCGTTGACTATCGAGAGTTGAATAAGCTGACTAAGAAGAACAGACACCCGTTACCGAGGATCGATGATCCCTTTGACCAGCTTGTCGGCGCTTCTGTTTTCTTTCAGCTTGATCCTGCTACTGGATTCCATCAGCTCAGGGTAGCTGAGGATAGTATAGACAAGACTGCGTTCAGAACTCCGGATAGATTCTTGGAGTGGCTTGTCGTGCCATTCGGCTTGACGAATGCACCCGCATATTTCGTGGACTTGATGAGTAGGGTGTTCAGAGAGTTCTTGAACAAGTTTGTCGTGGTCTTTGTGGATGATATTCTGATCTTCTCTAAGGATGAAGAAGAGCACGCGAGGCATCTTGTAGAGGTGATGGATACGCTTAGAGCGCATCAGTTAGAGGCCAAGTTCTCCAAATGTCACTTTTGGAGAAGGGAAGTTAGATTCCTTGGGCATATCGTATCCAAGCAAGGCTTAGCGGTGGATCCCGCTAAGGTGGTTGCAGTTCAGGATTGGAAGACTCCAAGGAATGCAACCGAGGTGAGAAGTTTTCTGGGTCTTGCGGGGTTTTATCGGAAGTTCATCAAGAACTTCGCGAAGATTTCTGCTCCTCTCACTAAATTGACGAAGAAGAATTTCGTTTTTTCTTGGAGCTTAGAGTGCGAGCTTGCTTTTCAGAAGCTCAAGAGAACTCTCACATCAGCACCCGTTCTAGCTTTGCCCGATGGAGGGGAATTATTTACGGTATACACCGATGCGTGTGGCACGGGGTTGGGAGCTGTTCTGATGCAAGAAGGAAGGGTGATATGCTTTGGCGGTGGACAACTCAAAGTGCATGAGAAGAATTATCCCACTCATGACTTAGAGTTGGTCTCTAGATGTATCATTTGCCAGCAAGTTAAGGCCGAGTCAAAGAAGCCCGGTGGCCTATTGTATCCTCTAGATGTTCCACTTTGGAAGTGGAGAGAGTATCTCCATGGATTTTACGGATGGGCTTCCAAGGTCAAGAAAAGGGAATACGAGCATTTGGGTTATTATAGATAGACTTTCGAAGAGTGCTCATTTCATTCCGGTGAAGAGCAAGAGGACCGCATCTTGGCTAGCGTCCGTATACCTTCGTGAGATTGTGAGACTTCATGGAGTCCCTTCTAGTATTGTCAGTGACCGTGACCCAATCTTTACAAGTCAGTTCTGGAATAGCTTGCGAGGGGCTATGGGCACGAGGTTGAATCTGAGTACTGCTTATCACCCACAGACGGACGGCCAAACCGAAAGGGTGAATAGGGTACTCGAGGATCTATTGAGGCTTTGTATTCTGGACTTTGGTGGTACTTGGGAAGACCATCTTCCTCTTGTTGAGTTTGCATATAATAACAGTTATCAGGCAAGCATAGGGATGGCACCATTTGAAGCTTTATATGGGAGGCCGTGCAAGCCGCCTACATGTTGGTGGGAGACTACAGATAAGCTCATACTTGGGCCTGATATGATCAGAGGTACATCCGAGAAGATCGAGTCGATTCGGAGACGAATGAAAGCGGCCCAAGACCGACAGAAATCCTATGCTGATAAGCGAAGATCCGATTTAGAGTTCGATATTGGGGATATGGTTTTCATAAAGGTTTCTCCTTTACGGAATGTGGTCCGATTTGGAGCCGATGGGAAGTTAGCCCCGAGATTTGTTGGACCATTCCCCATTGTTGAGAGGGTCGGGCAGATGGCTTATAGAGTGAAGTTACCCGAGAAGCTTGCCGGAGTACACGATGTTTTTCATGTCTCGCATCTCCGGAAGTGTTTGCATGAATCAGCAAAGGTTGTGGAGCCAAGTGTTTTGGGAAGATGTGGAAGTAGAGAGAGAGGCTACCTTGAGGAGAGCTCCGATTCGTATCTTGGGGAAGGAGACCAAGAAGCTAAGGAATCGAGAGGTCAGGCTGGTGAAGGTTCAGTGGGGTGAAGCCGAAGAAGACGCAACTTGGGGAACCAAGGAGAAGATGCGTGGGCTTTATCCATTCCTTTTTGAGGGTACACTCTCAATCTCTTTTCTTTGTGAGCGTATCTTTCTCTTTGCTATCCATATTTATCTAGTTTACCGTGTTAATCTTGTCATGAGAACCTTAGGTAGAAACCCTTTGGATGAAACATGTGTTTGAGACATGTTATGCTTGATGGTTGCAAGTGGTTGCAAGTGTTTGCAAGTGGTTGCTCGTGGATGCATTATACACGATTAGGCACTAGATCGGCTCGCACACTCCTCATATTGCATATGCATGAGTGTTTATGCTTATTCATGGATGAAAATTGTGTGTTATCACATGGATGTTGCATATGGGTGTATGTTATGTGCACACATATAGATGTTATACATTATGTTAGGAATTGCATACATATGGATTCATTTCACTAACATAATCCGCATTGATGATGTTTGAATTAGATAAGTACATATACACACACCTTCGCATATGTTCATCCAGCATTTAGAATCTTGTAAGGACAATGATTGCTCGTGGATGATGCTTTGAGTAGATGGATGATTGGATGGTAGGATACGTTCTTCCTAACTTGAAGATTTCGGGGACGAAATCCTTTAAGGAGGGGAGAATGTAACAACCCGTATTTTCAATAACCTGTTATGACATAAATCGAGGCAGAATTTAATTCTAAAATCTGAATCAAGGGAAACGGGCTATGCCATTGCGTTCGTCTCGGAAAAATACGCGAAATAGAGTCCGAGTTTTCGAAAATCGGAGTCCGTATGACCCAGTTAAGGCCCATTGAAGTTTTCAGAAATTTCCATATTAAAAACAGATTTAAATTTTAAATTGAAAACAAGGATTAGGACTAACTGGCGTCAGGCGGGAAAATTCCCGCCAGGACCCCCATGTCGACAGGCATGTCGACAGGGTCCCCAGGGTGTCGACAGCCCTGTCGACAGCCCTATCGACACAGGGTGGCCGGGCAGTTTTGCCTGGCGCACCATTTTGGGTCTTGGTCTGGTTTGTGGCTTGGTTCTGGAGAATTCCGAAATCTGATGGACCTAATTCAACCTAGGGTTAATCCTATGGTCTAAATCACTAGCCTAATCTATAAATAAGACCCTAACCTACCCTAAATCACTCATTATTCATTCTAGCAACTAAACTATGTCAAAATTCAACCTCTCATGGCCTCCACTCTCTTCATACAATTCCTAAACAAATTCCTAAGAGATTTCCATGCATACAAGTGTATTTAGGCTTGTATGATCTTCTTTAGCTTGCATTAAAGTCTTGTTTCTCTATTGTCATCATAAAGGAGGAGTCTTGATCAAGTTTGCTTGCATTTTTGGGGTTTTAATTTGTTGCATAAGGGGTTTCTTACATTTGCTATACTCATTTGAGTCCGCAAAAGCATAGTAAGCCCTATTCCTCTCATACTTGAACTTTGAAGTTAAATGCATGATATGCGAGTTGCCATAAGTTATGCAAGTTTATTTATGCAAGTATGATATGCAAGTGTCATATGTTGTGCAAGTTTGTTTATGCAAGTTTGTTATGCAAGTATGATATGCGAGTTGCCATAAGTTATGCAAGTTTATTTATGCAAGTATGATATGCGAGTTGCCATAAGTTATGCAAGTTTATTTATGCAAGTATGATATGCAAGTGTCATATGTTGTGCAAGTTTGTTTATGCAAGTTTATTTATGCAAGTATGATATGCGAGTTGCCATAAGTTATGCAAGTTTATTTATGCAAGTATGATATGCAAGTGTCATATGTTGTGCAAGTTTGTTTATGCAAGTTTGTTATGCAAGTATGATATGCAAGTTGCCATAAGTTATGCAAGTTTTATCATGCAAGTTTGATATGCAAAGTTGTCATATGATATGCAAGTATGCTTATGCA